>DF241181.1:2949-90303 GCA_000507305.1 Breviolum minutum Mf 1.05b.01
TTTTTCAGCACTTTTTCAAGTAGAATTTGAAAAGAAAAAAAACACAACTAAAACCAAGATTCTACGAGTAGAAATGAGAATTTTCAATTTTCTTGCAATTAGACT
Source organism: Breviolum minutum Mf 1.05b.01 (assembly GCA_000507305.1). Taxonomy (NCBI): domain Eukaryota; class Dinophyceae; order Suessiales; family Symbiodiniaceae; genus Breviolum; species Breviolum minutum. The sequence continues at coordinate 3,055 of DF241181.1, forward strand.
GGAATTTCCAGAGAAAAGCAATGCCAAGAACAGGTATGCCGCGGTATGCCATCTGTTTGTGCTGTTCACCGTCGCCCGCTTGAAATTATTTTGGGAGAAAAGGCAACACCAAAACCAAAATTCGACCAAAAGCAGCAAAATCTAATTTTTCAACACTTTTTCACGTAGAATTTGAGCAGAAAAAAATACACAGCACCAAGATTCGGCCAAAAGGTGCCATTTTTTCAACACTTTTTCAAGTAGAATTTGAACAGAAAAAAGCAACAACTAAAACCAAGATTACACGAGTAGAAATTCTCAGACTGGATTTTCAAGGGAAAAGCAATGCCAAGAACAGATATGCCGCGGTATGCCATCTGTTTGTGCTGTTCACCGTTGCCCGATTGATATTATTTTTGGGAAAAAAGGCAACACCAAAACCAATATTCGACCAAAAGCTTAGATTTTTTTATTTTTCAACACTTCTTCAAATAGACTTTGAAAAAACAACAACCAAAACCTAGAATCCACCAAATGCTTAGAAATGTTCATTTTTCAACATTTTTTCAAGTAGAATTTTTAAAAAGAAAAAACAACAACCAAAACCAAGATTCTACCAAAGGCTGCGAAATCTAAATTTTCAACACTTTTTCAAGTAGAATTTGAACAGGAAAAAACACAGCCAAAACCAAGATTGGACCAAAAGCTGCCATTTTTCAGCACTTTTTCAAGTAGAATTTGAAAAGAAAAAAACAAAACTAGAAATGAGAATTTTCTTGCAATTAGACTGGAATTTCCAAGAAAAGCAATGCCAAGAACAGGTATGCCGCGGTATGCCATCTGTTTGTGCTGTTCACCGTCGCCCGATTGATATTATTTTTGGGAAAAAAGGCAACACCAAAACCAAGATTCGACCAAAAGCTTAGATTTTTTTATTTTTCAACACTTCTTCAAATAGACTTTGAAAAAACAACAACAACCAAAACCCAGAATCCACCAAATGCTTAGAAATGTTCATTTTTCAAAATTTTTTCAAGTAGAATTTTGAAAAGAAAAAGCAACAACCAAAACCAAGATTCTACCAAAGGCTGCAAAATCTCATTTTTCAACACTTTTTCAAGTAGAATTTGAACAGGAAAAAACACAGCCAAAACCAAGATTCGACCAAAAGCTGCCATTTTTCAGCACTTTTTCAAGTAGAATTTGAAAAGAAAAATCCACAACTAAAACCAAAATTATACGAGTAGAAATTCTCAGACTGGATTTTCAAGGGAAAAGCAATGCCAAGAACAGGTATGCCGCGGTATGCCATCTGTTTGTGCTGTTCACCGTCGCCCGCTTGAAATTATTTTGGCAGAAAAGGCAACACCAAAACCAATTCGACCAAAAGCTGCAAAATCTAATTTTTCAACACTTTTTCAAGTAGAATTTGAGCAGAAAATAATACACAGCCAAAACCAAGATTCGGCCAAAAGGTACCATTTTTTCAACATTTTTTCAAGTAGAATTTGAACAGAAAAAATACACAGCCAAGTAGAATTTTTCAAGTAGAATTTGAAAGGTCCACCCGTCACATTCAGATGGCATAAAAAAGGGGAACAGGCACAAACAGATGGCATATTTGTAATGATATCGACGCACACACAGATGGCATAAAAAACTACTGGGAAACTAGGTTGGAGATAATCTGCCATCTAGTGGTGACAGCACCAATATGCCATCTGTCCGTGAAATTGTATACCTGTCACATGGATGCTATAGGTAATATGCACAAACGATAAAATAACTTCAGCTAAACTTGTGCAGAAACAATCTTGGGAATCCCAAAATTGTGGTTAGCCGTTTGTTGTTCGAGTTGATTGTGATTTTTCAGTCGAACATGATCCCCACAGAAAAGGAAACAGACTTTTTGGGAAGGAGCTACTAAATGGGATCTAGGATATCACACAAGCAGTTCAGCATCGAAGATTAATCAGAATTTTGCCACATGTCAACGTCAAAGGTCAACTCTTCGAATGGATCGGATTCTGAAATCTGCGGCCTCGTTTTTGCAAGGAATTTCCCATGGGTATTTCCTCCCCATGCCACCTGGTGGTGCCCTGCGATTTCATGTTGTGGTGGCGCTTTTCTGGGCTACAGAAATGAGGGCTTTCATGCGAGCTAAGAGACTTGGAAAGTCATGAAAACTGTCGCGGGCAAAAATGGTGTTGCTACAAACAGGGAACCTTAGAATTGGGGGAATCCTTGGCATTTCAAGAATTAGGTTGGTGAACGATTATTCGTAGTAGTGGTGGTGGTTTAAAGATTTTTGTTTATCCCTACTTGGGAACATGATCTCATTTGACGAATATTTTCAATTGGGTGGCGGAACCACCACCTACAGTTATTTTTGGGCACTAAATAAAGTCTCTCAATGATCCAAGGAGCACCAAAAAGCGAAGAAACCGCCTGTGAGTGATTCGAATACTGAGTTCTTTTGGGGGAAGTTTGAGTTGTCAATTGCTAATATTTTTTCCGCCTCCCGTTATTTTCATGGAGAACATTGGCAAGAAATGAACTTGAAGGACTGGAGGACTGGAAGATCTACCCTACAAATTTGAGACCCTTGCAATTTGTTGCATCCCAAAATCAATAAGATTATCAGGATCATCATCATGATCATCATCATCATCATCATCATCATCATCATCATCATCATCATCATCAGGATCATGATCATGATCATCATCATCATCATCATCATCATCATCATCATCATCATCATCATCATCATCATCATCTGGTTCCCCATGTTTTATTGACCTACCTTTACCATAAAAATCAACCGTTCATCGATTCCGTAGTCCCGTGGATGGTATGGGTTCAGGTTTTAGTTTCGGAGTCTTTTTATAGGGCGGTGGACCATAAAGCCAAGGCCAATCCATTTGAATGAAATGGGGGGCTGATCGTTAGTGATACTCGCCAGAAAACTAGCATGTCCCCTGAAAATCAGTGGTTGGAAGATGTATATATATATATATATATATATATAAGTAGGTTTTTTGTGAGCTNATAAAAATCAACCGTTCATCGATTCCGTAGTCCCGTGGATGGTATGGGTTCAGGTTTTAGTTTCGGAGTCTTTTTATAGGGCGGTGGACCATAAAGCCAAGGCCAATCCATTTGAATGAAATGGGGGGCTGATCGTTAGTGATACTCGCCAGAAAACTAGCATGTCCCCTGAAAATCAGTGGTTGGAAGATGTATATATATATATATATATATATATAAAGAGGTTTTTTTGTGAGCTCAAGTGTTTTTTTTTAAGGAAAACTCTCACAAAAAAAAGAAGCCCTCAGGATTTGCAGATTCGCGGAACAGCGACCTTTGCAAGGTGACGGTCACTGGGACCTGATGAAAAGTCCTCCCTTAAGAAACGCGGCCGTTTCCATGGCGATTTTAGGTGGGGGAGTTAGCCTCCAGGTTGGTGAAAGATGATCAAAACTTTGTCTAGATTTAGATAGGGGTTGATACACTGTTGACATTTGTTTGTTGAGATTGGGTGTATTTCTGGAAACTCACTGAACTTTGGTGAATGATACAGAATACACATTAATCATGTAGTAGGATTAATGAAATGTTCAAAATTTTCAGTGTTCGTTGCGGGGGGGGGATTATAACAAGCCATTGCAAGGATCCCGGAAAATGCACCAATCAGGAGTCAATGCCGTTTCTCACATTTCTGTTCAGAGAAAGGTGGTACTGAAGACCACTACTTGAAGTTGTGCCGCAAGTGGCTAGCTACAGATCTTTATAGCCTTTCATGGAACAACAAAGGATAGAGAATGATAGAGACCTTAAAGTTCTTGAAAGAATTCTAATCCCATAGGATCCGGTATATTTGCCTACATTTACAACAAAAAAAGCAACTACATTCCAAGGCAGGGGAGTTTAGGCACTGCCAAAACGGAGGTGCCATTTTAGCCATCTGAAACCTGGGTTTTTTGGACAATGAATTTGAAGAACAAACCATGCAGGCACATGTTAACTGGGCAAGTGATATCGACGATTCACCACCGGTTGGTCACCCCAAAAGTGGGGGGGACTCCTCCCAAAAGCTCGAAAAATTCAGGTTTGGGAATTAGTAATTTGCCTAGATATTACCCTGCCTGAAACTAACATAGCCCATGAAAATAGGCCTTCCCAAAAGGAAACAGATCTTCCAACCTTCCATTTTCAGGTGCTATGTTAGTTTCAGGGAGGGTAAGCGTTTGCTGGGGATTTTGTTATATTTCAGACACGAAGACCGACAGTCTGTCACTAGTGGCTTCTGACAACCACCTTTCTGCCAAAGTGTCTTTATTTTTGTTGGAGGGGGATGAAGCGGAGGAATGAACGTTACAGTTGCGGCTAAACATGATTTGTCAATGACTTAACCAGCACCTTACAAATTGCGTGTTTTTTTCTGTACTCTAATTTGGAACCATGGCCAACATTAACATATCAAGGAATTACCATATTCTCTCCTTCCTCGTATCCTCTTCCAATACTTGTCTTTGGTGTGAAAAAAAAGGGGTGGAACTGTACAGTGGAGCAAGATATTCACCAGGGTTTTGCAAGACTAGAAAGTAGATGGCACAATTGCCATGCATTGGTTTATCTAAGACTTGGGCTTTTGCCATGTATTTTGAATCAGTTTAGACTGATGCGACTGTTCAATTACTTTTTCTAGATGTTCACCCTTCTTTATGGAAGACTTTCCCAGATTAACACAGATCATCACCCCTAGACTTCCCCCTAAGTTAACTGTAAACAATAGATGGTTTCAACACCAACAGTGTTGGTTGTGAAAAACCCAAACATATACGCAACAATGACACTAAAAAAGCAACCAATCAACCCGTCCCATAGGATCCATGTATGGTATATTTACCTACATTTGGTTGATTTTCATGGTAAATATATAGGTAAATATACCTTTCGTCCCATGGATCCTTTGGGCATGCAACTACCTGGTCGATGGCGCCACTACCCAAGGTGACTCCGAGATGCTCCGTCAGCTGCGGAAGCATCGGAATTGGATGCCACGCAACAAGCGCAAGGCGCGCATGGCAACCAACGTCGCCACCCAACGCAGGGGTTACGTCGTGGCAAAAATACCTCATCTTCCAGTCAGAACCTCCGGGGGTTCGTTGTTTTAGGTATGTTTCTGGGGTCTAACTACGTACCTTCTCACCAGGCGTTTGGAAGCCTAGGGTACCTATATTTGTAGGGAAAAAATCAGGTCCAGGAGTCTCTCCTTATGAGTTGAGGGTTGGGGAAGAATGTGGGAAGTCAACAATCCAAAATAAGTTCCATGAGTTGGTTGAGGTCATTGATAGTAAAGGTATAGATGATATATATATATATAATATATATACATCCATATATGTATTTATAGTAGATAAACAGCCCATACATACTTAACACAAGTGTTTGTTTAAATACTGTAGACCTTTTAAAAAGGCAATGGTCTTGCTCCATGATCGGTTCCGTCCCTATAGCTCCCAGCTGTGCAGCTTCCCTGGGAGGTAGCCATGGCGATGCCTAAGATGGGACGTTGCCAAGGTTTTACCTTGGGTCTTACCACAGATTACAAATGTGGTGGCCAAGGCTTGGGGCCGGGGGTTGGGTAGGTTGGTTCTGTGGTTGGATGTTTGGGGCTGGGCAGTTTGGGTGTGTCTGTTGGGTGTTGGCAACTGGGTGTGTTGCGAATGTTTTTTTTGGATTTTCAGGGTTCGTTTCTCCCTTGAAAACTAAACATAGCACCTGAAAATGGATGGTTGGAATTCTCTCTTTCCTTTTGGCAAAAGGCCTATTTTCAGGTGCGAAAAATATTAGTTTCAGGGAGTGTAGATATGTGATTTTTGTTGGACAGATGGTGCGGATATTTGAAGGACTTGAATTGTATCAAACAAGGATGCCGGAGTCCCTTTGAGGCATCCCAAGAGCATCTATAGATAGGCAGATATAATCCGTCGAATAAAGATCCAAGTATGTCCTACAACACTTTTTTTGGGAATTGTTCCTTTTTCAGTCCCAATACCTCAAGTCCGGTAGTTTGAGGAAAAAATAATCGGCTGCAACCCTCAAGACCCTCCCAAAAGCACGGCGGACATGGTATTTGGGAAGTCAAAATCCATCCGTGCCTGGGTCGACTTAGGCGCATTTTCTTGCAGTACATGAAGCCGAGTAAAGGGCCTACATAAAACAGCTGAGCAAACAAATTTATAGCTTTGTCATGTAGCACATGTATCCAAGACCCAGATTTGAAGTCTCGACTGAGCTGAGATTAGATACTTGAAACTGTGAAGGCTGAGAATTGACTGATTTTGAATTTCAAATATGACTGCTGTGATCATGGGGCCTCAAAACTGACAATTTTGAGGACCCAGACCCCTGCTACACATGATTCCACATGTTTTTTTATCTTCACTATTCACGATTACATTCTGAAAGATCGGGTTACATCCAACTGTGTCGCAATTCATATAATCCTGAGCTGTGGCAAGATGGAAGGAAGCCCGTGTAGAAACACCTGTTTCATGCAAGACCTGGAAAACCATTTGAAATGGCCGTTTTCATTGCCAGCAATTTGAGGTACCCAAAAACAACGAGCAACAATTGCCTTTAAAAAGAAAAGGTCACCAACAGCAATCACCTTCTTAATGTCGCTATTGGTTAGTCTTTGCCACAACATCTTCGGCAAAAGTGTGGAAGGTGATGGGAACAGCCAACAAGAGAACCCAAACGAACCCATGTTACTTGTGATGTGACACGGTCCATCACCACCTGGTTGCTATATATAGGCGTCCTATTACCTTTAAGAGATTTTAAGAGCATGTTGTTGTACCCCTGAAATTCATCCCCGAAGAAATTTCCTCTACAGAATGGGAGGGGCCGGCCCCTCTATAAAGCTCTGATTCTGTAGTGGACAGATTTTCCTACGGGTTTTTATTGAAAAGTACTTTCCCGATAATGACGCTGGGGCAGCCATTTTGTAGAGAAAATCTCTTCACCCAAGATCACCCCAGCATGGGAGAATCTGAGGCTGGGATACCATTTTGTAGAAAATCCTGGTTTGAGTAAATGCTTGATAAGATGCTTTTTGTAGATATATCAGGGGGGCACATCATTTTATAGAGATGTGCCCTTATAGGAGTGGGGTACACACATTGCTTGAGAACATGCTTTTTGTAGTCACATCATAGGCCAGCTCATTTTGTAATGATGGGCCGCTTTCAGCGTTGGGTAGACACATTGCTTGAGAAGATGCTTCTTGATCCTCCCGCCAATAACGACTACAAAATGGCTGGCCACGTGGCCCCTACAAGTCGTGATTTTGATGGAAATCAGCCTCGTAAGAATGGGGTCGTGCATGTCATTTTGTAGTGATGATGCTGGATTTTTTTTACGTTTTGAGCCGGAGGCATTTTGTAGTGAGGCTACTGGTGAGGATGAAAAATTTTGGCAAATCATTTTGTAGTAGATGTCAGGTTTTGCCCAAATCATTTTGTAGTAGGTGTAAGGTTTATCTGCGACTCATTTTGTAGTGAGATTGTGGTCTGATTAAGGTGCCCAACTCAGACCTAAATCCTCCAACTTAGATGAAGGTGCTCAACTCAGACCCAAATCTCTCCAACCTAGAAGGTGCCCAACTCAGACCTAAATCCTCCAACCTAGAAGGTGCCCAACTCAGACCTAAATCCTCCAATCTAGATTAAGGTGCCCAACTCAGACCCAAATCTCTCCAACCTAGAAGGTGCCCAACTCAGACCTAAATCCTCCAACCTAGAAGGTGCCCAACTCAGACCTAAACCCTCCAACCTAGAAGGTGCCCAACTCAGACCTGAATCCTCCGACCTAAGAGGCTGTAACCACTACGAAATGGTTTGCTTGGCTTTGACCACTACAAAATGGTGTGCCCGGCTGCAACCACTACACAATGACATGCGCATCTACATGCAATGAAAGATGTGGTATGGATATTTTTGGTTTTATAGGTTTCTTTGGGTTTCTATGGACCCGCTTGGAGCTTAAAACGAGCAAGTGATTTCCTAGCTTCAGAGTTGGGCACCTTCTAGGTTGGAGATTTGGGGACGTGCGCCCTCATTTTGTAGTAGTTTGATCGGGCTAGCCATTTTGTAGTGGTCTGAAAAATGTGCAAAACGGATCCCATCAGATTAAATGTATTTAATTTTTTTACACCTGAAATCCAAGAAATCCATAGTCAAATATCCAAAACCCCAGCAAAAACCATTTCTCCAAGTCATTCAAACGCAAACCACACAAACCTGCAACACAGGCACACTGTACACTCCCCGCTTTCCTTTTTGTCCAGGGCGAAAACTCACTACAAAATTGGTTCTTAAAAGTTTACTACAAAATGCAAAAAAACACCGTTTTTTTGGCGTCGTGGAGGTTGAAAATGTGCGAATACGTGTTGCTACAAAATGGGTCAAAAAGAATTAACACAGTCTTTCAACATGCACTTGAACTTTTTTTTGTGCAGCTGTGTCGGTCATGTTGTAGTAAATGTATCTTCTAGGTATAGCGTTTTGTAGTACTTTAGCCGTGCACCAACAGTTTGTAGCTACAAAATGGCGTGCACGACCCCACCACAGTAATTGGAAGGGTTATGCTTTTTGTAGATATATCAAAGCCCAACTCATTTTATGGAGATGGGCCTTATAGGAATGGGGTACACACATTGCTTGATAAGGATTCGTGGGAGTGATTCGTGCGAGTGGATCTTTCCATAAAAATTCCATTTGGAACGATCCGATACGATTGTGCCCCAAAAATATTGCTCTTATCAGACGCTGGGTTGTCATTTTGTAGAGGGACGGGTTCTCTACAAGATGCATGTCCCAGCCTCCTTGATACATGTTGGTACCTCCTTTTTGTAGTGAAAGATTCTTGCTTCAACATGGAGGCCATGCATTTTGTAGAAAAACACCTTCTCGCACTTTTACCAGGCCTCCCATTTTGTAGAGAAAACCCATTTTATACTACAAAAAGGGCGGCCCAGCCCCTTCTATGAAATTTTCACGGGGATTGAAATTCATATTCCACCAAAAACACCATTCGCAAAACATCACTATGACAAAAAAGGGCCACCTATATACTAAAGATCCACTTTCCAAACCCGCCCATCATACCACGTAAAACGAGCGAAACACCGATAAAATTCTTCCACACCCAAGCCGCCCATCATTTTTTTCATGGTTTCCGTGTGAACACCTCCTCGCCAGGTGCCCCGGTGGTCTCCAAAGCCACGCGAGCACATCCCCAATTGGCCATGGCTTTGACCAAAGGCTGTCGAAATTCATGGCCCGACTTTCGCTTTACATCCATACAGGTGACCCGACCGACGGATGGGATAAAAGATAGCAGCAGCTGGTAGAGTTTGGGAGAAAAAATGGTGAAGAAAAAACAAAGGGATTGCTAACGTGATTATTCAGTTGGTTGTTTTTTTTTCCTTGCGATAGTTGCAAGTAGTGAAAGCAGGAAACTTGTGAGTTACGGGTAAGTGAAAAAAGGTGAAACCTACAACAATCTACTTGCAACCTAGATTGGCTTTCTGGAGTGACGGAAGAACAAAAAAATGTCGTTTCATTTCTGATAGATTCAGTCTTAGTCAAATAATTGATTTTGCTTGCCAAGATTGCTGTTTGTTGAAGTTTCAAATGTGAAATTGATTACCCTCGACTGGAAACTAATCTGAAAATGGAAAAAAAACACCACCATTTTTGATATGAGATAGAGCACAGATACAGCTTCAAATGCTTGCAAATTTCCATTGTCATCGTAGTTTTCGGGTGCGTATGTTATGTGGGGGAGTCCGGTCATTTGCGGCATTCCCTAGGTTTCGTAAATAATCACCTAACCCGAAGCGCCCAACTATTAGTTGATTGATCTCCGAAGGGTGTTTTGCAACCAGTTTTCGGGATTTGTGGGCAAAAAATGTTCAGCTGGTTGACCTTCAAAATGAGATTAAGCACATAAACACAACCAAAATGTAAACAAAAAAACATCCCTGCTTTTAGCAGGATGTCCTACTTGAAATGATTGTTACAAATGTTTCTTTCTATAATTAAACATCAACCATTCAAAAATTGCGAGCTACATTAGAAAACACACAAATCGGATGTTTTTACAGAAACCACACAGAAATCTCGTACCCAAAAATCACCATACCTTCCCGCCTATTATAACTTTCAGCACAGCCGCGGTATCCAGCTGCGGCCAGGTGAATTTGAATACCAAGTATGGCAGCTGGTCTCCAGTTTGAGCCTGGCATGTTGGAGTGGGTTTCTCTTCTTCCCCATGCTTGCAGTGGAAAGATGTACCCTGGGGGTCCAAGTCGACCATTAAATAAATGGTCCTTTTGGAAAAGACTAGTATAGGGATTTTTAATTAACAATTCCAGGGGACTATTTCTTTAGTGGTCTTTGACTTCTAGGGCGTAGGTTTCTTTTCCAAGATAAACCTCCCGTATTGTAAATGGAGTGCTAAAATCAATGAAACATGGTTTTAGGAGGAAGGGTACGAATGAAATCCTAACCTCTTTATTTGGGATTATTTTAGCTAGGGTTTTATGGGATGGAATAGAGCTTCACTTTGTTGGCTCAAGTGATGAGGGTCACCACTTAAAGCTTGTTGACTTACTTTCGACTGGATTGTAAGGGATTATGTTTTGGGATGAAATAACTTTGTATTTCGTGATCTTCAGCATGTTCTGAGTTGAGACATCCCAAGTGTCTGGGTGTTTTTTTGCCAGTGACTACTTGATGGACTTGGTGTGAAGCCTTTTCCCCACAGGAACCCCGATTTTGAAAGGAAACTGCTTTGCACTGGGAGGATCATCCCAGGACTTGTAAGTGGTTAGTAACCCCCATTTATAAGCCATGAATGGGGGAATCACCCCAGTTAGGGGATGGATTTACTAACCATAGTCATTAACCACTTACTAAATGAATGTGACACTTTTGCACTTACTTCTAGGCCATTTGGAAAATCCACCGTTTGGATGATCCTCCAAGTGGTTGACACATCTTATCATCTTTGTTTTTTGAAATGCTCAGGTATGCATACTGATGGATTTGATGCTGGTCCCAGTCGAATGATTGCCTTTTGGCGCCAATTCGAAAGGAGAGAGGGTCCGTTGTTTTTGTGTGCCGAACAAGACGGAGCCACGTAAACAAGAAAACCACCGGCTTGACCCATGTTTTGCAGGCCGGCGATAAACGGTGTACCAACTTTGAATGTTCACCCTAGCAGCTCCAACCATTGTCCTTGTTACTGTTGATGGAAGAAATCCGGCTAACCAGTTGAGGTTGTTAATTTATCCCATCATTTACAGGGTTTTATACACATCCCAGGTGGTGTAGGATTGGTGGTTTCAAATATTTCTTATTTTCACCTCGAACCTTGGGGAAATGATCCAATTTGGCCAGCATATTTTTCAGATGGGTTGAAACCACCAACTAGATTAAGTATCATGAATGTGGGAGAAAAAAATCCCCGAGATTCTCCGAAATCTGCGAGAAGCTGGCTCCATACTAGTAAACCCGCCCTGCCCCGAAAAAAAGAAAAAACAACCAACACTACCTCTCCAGCAAACATACCTTTCTGGACAATGGACCGTTTGGCCAGAGCTATGTCCAATTGAACTATGCTGGATTTTCCAGCCAACAATTTTTTCCAAGAATCTTTGATCTTGGCCTTCCCCTCCATTTTTGTGACATGGACTTAGACTTACATCTCGTTGATTCTTGTAGGATGATTTGACTTTCGTTTCCAACTAACCTAGGGACCTTTTCATTTCCTCAGATTTTCCATCGTTTTCTCTGAGCAATACTTGGGACAATTTTAGCGCTTACAACGAGCGAAAGCCTCGAGAGAGAATCGCTGCCATGAGGATTGTCCCAGGAATGTTGTAAATAGTTGGTAAATGGGTTATAAGTTATAACCTACTTCTAAATGGGATATATGGGGGTTACCACTGGTCCTGATCTTTTACTAACTTACTAACTTCCTGGGACATCCAAGCATGAGGCTCCCGATGTTCCACCCCCATGTTCACACCGAGGCATTAGGAAATTTCTCGAAAGGCAAGCTCTGGTTGCACAATGCTCGGCAGAATCGATGGAGTTACTCGGTGGTGTTTGGTCAAAGTTTTGAAGATTTATTAACAGACCTGTTTAGCTTAAGAAACATGCTTAGCTAATTGGTTTTCAAATCTGAGTTCGTGTCTAGAAGCAGGTGTTGTAATGTATTCTATATGTTTTGTATTTTTTTGTTATAACATGTACTTAGTGTACCATTTCGGTTGCGACTGTGCCATCTACTTTTCAACTACTGTAATTCCTAAGGGTTTCACAAATATATTGATAAATATTCCTTTAAGGGATGATAAATGGTCCTAAGGGATGATAAATATTCCTAGGATAAACTTCCAGTTGAATAATATTCGTGATAGTTTCTTTCCTTTTTCCCAAGGTTTGATCAACGTGCAAAATACCTGGATCGCCTTCGATGGACGCGAATTTCACCTTACCGAGGTGTCGGGTGGGGGGTTGAAGATTCTAAGGGAAAAGGGCCAAGGTTTGTTGGCAGTTGGATCTTAAATTTAAGGGAATAGTGATTTAAAGGATAGTTTTTGGGATAGTTGTTGGGAAATAATGTGATTTAAAGGATAGTTTTTATTTTCACAGTGTTGTTTTGAGTTTGTTTTATTACCTTTTGGATCGTTTTGGTGTGATTGGTTCGTCGCAAATTCAGAATGCTTGAAAACCCACATGTTCAGAAACACTGCAAAATCTGCGGGGCCTGCATAACGTCGGTTCTGAACAGGTGAGGGTCTTTTAGCAGTTGACAAGGGGATGATTTTTTTCATATTGCTTTCAAATGATTTTTTCCCATCCCAGACTAGTGGCAAGATTGCTAGGCATCAACACTGTGGCTGGCTGGCTGTTTGGCTGTGAATGGAGGTTATATAACTTGGTTTTTGAGAACATATGCACTATCAAGTGGGCGAATTAAATGTCGGATGCTTTCACCCCGTTACATATTCAGGAATACATCTCGCAGTATGGTAAATAAGGGGTCTATGCTGCCAGATTGCAAAAGATCATCTATTGAGGGTGGTTTGGGTGGGTAAGTGGGGAATTTGGATGATCAGTTGAAGCTGCACAGATCATTTATAACCCAAAATGATGCATCCCCATTGACCCATGGTTCTGCGGGAATGATTTGATTCTAGCCACAAAAAGTCCAACTCATCGAGCTGGAAATAACACCTATTTTTCCATTTTTTTGAGTCGGTTTAATGTGTGAAGTATTTTTGATGCATCCACTAGAAGTGACACAGAAAAATTGCCATCTTCAATGAGGGACCCATAATAATGACATATCAACGGTATGGATGATGGAAGGAATCCTGTACCAGTTGATATGGTAAATATCCTATTATATCCTGGGTTTTATACATCCCAGGTGGTTTTCTCGCCGGTTTTCTGAACCGTCAACAGTATGGTTGGAAAAGGTGTTTGTCTTTCTATGGAACTTTTGATGCTGATTCTGGAGCTGTACCAGGGGGTTCTGGAGTCATTTTTCATCAACAAGTTCCGGGGAGTTGGATAAAACATTTGAAGGATTTTGGTTTTGTTTGTTTGTTTAAGGCCCCGAAAGGTTGTTTGGGGTATATAGGAGAGTTATATGAAACCACTATAAGAATCCCTATTAAACACCCAGTATCTACAGTGTGACTACCTTGGGGAGCGATTGGCTGGTCGCCAGGGATGAGTCGTACTAAGTGATTTTTATACTTTCTACCACGGTGAGTCACCAATAAGCCGCCATTTGGGGATTTTTTTCCAAGCATCTTAAGCAAATTCAAGTTTTCAGATAGGACTCCATTCCAAGACACCTATTTGTGGAAATTATTAGGCAAGCATTTGTGAACCATGGCATGCTAATGTGTGTAGTTTTCATAGCCATCTATAGCATATGTGTTAGGAATTGCCAAAGCGTTAGTGACATTTGACCTTTTTTTTTCTTTTTTTCTTTACTTGTTCCACGGATTCATTGTCAATTATCTCAAGATTGTATTTTAAAAAGGTCCCCCTCCCATGAACAGTAACCACCCGCATCATTACAATTTTAGTGTTACTGGGCGGGGGAACATTCCTAAACTGCGTTTGTATGTATGCATCCAGCTCCCCAAAAAATTTGGAACCAAGCTCCCAGTTGCCAATATATCATGCAACTAGACCCCTTGTTCCAAATATGTAGGGGAACTGGAAGATGAGGGTTTTTGTATATACATTTAGCGAGAGAGAGAGAGTTTCTGGGCAAACTACAACGACTTAACTGGTAGTCTACCTAGCACCTGCCTTTTGGAACTCATTTTACACAGTTCCCAACACCAGAAAACACCCAGCAAACACCCGGAAAACACCGGGACCTTTGTTGTTGAGAAGCAGGACTGGGAAGGACCTGAACGTTATAGCCTTGTTTTCTTCACCAATCACTTATGGGATCAACTTCCAATTGAGGTGCTCCCATCAGGGGGGCGTGTGGGGCGGGGTTGATCCACAAGGCAGCGAAGAGGAGGGGAATCACTGGACCACTTTGATATTTCAAGGAAATCCAGTTGGATGAAATATTACCATTGAATAGTTTTTTCCGTGGCATTCAAAAGATTTACCTCGAAGAAAGATGCACACCAAAAACATCAGAAAAGACATGACTCTAGCGATATCCACCTTTGGTTACATCAAAATGTGTCCTTGGTTTCGGTCCTACTATCCTTACTGAAACTATTGATGATCCGTTTTTTGGCACCACCAGGACCTCCGCATAAAACCCCAAAATCCGCAGAAAACACCTCGGCATCGCGAAAGCTCACTTTAGATCAGTACTTCCGTCTTGTTATTACATCCCTAGACACTGAATTAGTAGGGTCTATTTACCTACACAACTGAGTAGTTTAAGTGGTAAACTAGATAAATGCACCTTTGATGGAGTGTTTTGGCCTTTTTTTTGCTTGATTTGTCTTTGCATGATACTTTGGGATTTTGCCGAGCTCAGGGAGTGATAAGAATAGATCACAAGACGCTCAGAGTGGGGATCGTAAATATACACATACTGCACACTGGTATTTTGTTCAGCTTGACCAATTTTGAATGAACATGGCATTACAAACACGTCAAAATGTGTTTTTTCATGTGTTGTTGTTGTTGTTGTTGTTGTTGTTGTTGTTGTCGTCCATGTTTTCCTCAAATATCACTCCCGCTAAGTTACTGGATACAGAAGTTACTCCGGAGGTATGTGAGATTCTCTGTATCATATCTTGGGCTGTAACCGCTCGCAGTAGTAGTGACTATAAGAATCATTTCAATCATCACTTGAGCAATGACAAAATCCCTGGTTGTTTAGGTCGTATAGGGGATTATTCTGCCCAAATATATGAGAATTACAATCAATCATTGTAAGGATCCTTATTAAACAACCAGGATTCAATGGAAAGTGTAGGCGATACCTTGTTACCTTCTACGTTCCTGACGAGCTTACCGGGAAGGGGAGGACAACCCAAATGATATCTATCAATAGGGAAATTGCAGCTGGTGAAGATCTTGATATGTGGTATGTACATCCCTACACTTCAAGAGAAAACAACAGTGATGTAGTGTTTATATTTCAATCATGGCATGTTTGGGTATCAAGTCTTTTTGAGCCCCACAAAAAACATAGGATCTCCAAACAATCATGATCATTGGTGGTCCAAGGTTGGATGAATGGTTCGCATGCGTAGCCTTCTTCAGGGGGGCTCCCCCATAGACAAGTTCCACTGCTGACTGTTGATGGGTTTTCAAGATGGAAACAACTTTGGGGGGCCAAAACCGCCTGGTAACAGTGGGAAATAGTTTATTGATCTATATCGAACACTAGTTAATCAAACATTTGTCAAAACAAATATAGGATCAGAGCATCATTACCTTGATTGGCTAATTCCTCTATTACATTGGTAAAGGGCAGGAGGCCAAGGAACCAAAGTATATTTCAATCATCTTCCACATCCTCAAAGATGATCTAAAGAACCATTTTGGGTCCTTATAGTCACAACATATTACAAACCATCCATTGCTGGAGCTAAGGTTACGAAATTCCACCAGAAATTGCATGAACTTGCGGGGTTCAACTTACACGGGTTTTTAGGCTATGTGAGCAGTCAGCAGTTCACCCTTGGTCATTTGTTGTATATGGCCAAGAAATACGGATCACCTCATGAACGAATCAGTACAATTTGGATCTACCTTCCCCTCACCCAGCAAAGTGGATCACACTCGTCGGGCGGCTCTTGCTGTGTGATGACCCTGACGGAAGCTTTGAACTTTGCGGGTCCATGCTCACTCTCGCATGTGCTTTTGGGGTGTTCACTGGCGGCCTCTCGATGTGTCACAGCTTGGAAAAACGCCTCTGCAGCGCGCGGCATTTGCCAACACCAAGCTGGTGCCGGGATCTCTTGAGTGCTGTGGAATCCGAGATGGTATGGGGCCACACGGACGGCAAACCATGCCACAACAAGCATGATGCATATGATGCCGAGGAGTTCGCGGAGGAAACAGATACTGGGAAAATCATATCACCCCTGTTTTAGTATAGGAGCTCCTTATTAATCCTAATGGAATACCCTCCCTGAAACTAACATAGCCCCAAGTCTCCCAACCACCATTTTTTTCAGGTGCTATGTTAGTTTCAGGAAGGGTGCTGTACGTATCCCGTAGGATCCATGTAATGGTATATTTGCCTACATTTAATTTACCTTACATGGATCCTATTGGGTATCAGTTTAACGGTTTTGTCGCCGAGCAAAGCTCACCACTAGGCCATGCGTCAGCTGACGAATTTGGGCTTTGCATGGCCGGAGGAAAAGGATATCTTTCGACAGGAGCTTTGGATCATATGCTGGGGGCTTGTATCACCTTTCTTATTTCAGGATTCTGAGAGTTCGCCAATGAAAAGCAATCCCATTCTTAAACCATCATACACAACCAGTAAAGAATTGAATGATACCAGCACCTTCCAATGGGTGCCGTCCTTAAACCCTAAGGGATGCTGATTTGACACCCTTTAGGAAACAAACATTTTTTACATCTTGCTCCTCCGGGCGGTCCACGGTCCCAACCACGGTCTAACAATAACCATCAGGAGTTGGAATGGCCTGATCGACGACAAGAATCGGCCCTGAAGAGTTGGAGGTGAAGCTTCTGGGAGGAAGCTGCTGGTATGGTCATAACCCTTGTAATTAGTGGATGTATTTTTTCCCTCTGAATCTGAACCCAAGACTTAACGTACTTCACTTCTTACGCACTTTTTCCACTGTTGTTTTTTTGGCAGAACCCACTATACATACCCCTAAATCTCTTTACACCATATATACCCTTCCTCAAACACACCAACAACTGCCGGCTTGCAATCACACATCAAAAGTTCCGCTCCGCTCAGGCGCTCTCAATGGCTTTGGGGGCTCAAAAGCAAACTGCAAGCCTTTCAAGGTTCGGGTTCCAAGAAATCTCCAACGCAGCAGGGGGCATTTTACCAAGCAGCAGGGGAATCAAACAACTACAATGCATTGTTTGGCTTGGTGTCATATTATGGCCCCCTGTTTCCAAGAATTTCTCCAATGGTTGGTCCCCCCCTGCACTCAGACCCCGAAAAAAACCTGGGTCCGTTCGGATTCGGTCCCATTGAATTTTTGATGGATGGGTGGAAATCCATCATGGAAATTGGACCTTCTAGGACTCCTAGGAGTCGGAAAGGTGAGCAATGACAAAAAGGACCCCTGGTGTTTACGGGATTTGTTGGGGATGAAATACTACCCAGTTGTATGGGGATTATAATAAATCGTGATAAGGATCCCTAAAGAATGGAATCCTGGCAATTCTTCGTGCCCTTTTTGGGGGATGGTTAAGTGACCCGAACTTAAAGGTTAATAGTTAAGTGACCTCCAAATAGGGGATTTGAAAAGGTCCACCCGGATGATATGTTTGTATAGTTTTCCTTGGCTCACTTGAGCAATGCCCAAAAGAAACCCTGGTTGTTTGTTGGGTATATGTCGGGGATGAACTACTTCCAGTGTTTTATTTTGCAGGGATATATCATAAACCATGAAATAAGGATCCCTATATAACAATTAGGATTCAACGGACAGCAAGGCCCAGGTGGATGAAAATACCTGTTACGCTTGATGTATCAAGGGATGGACAACTGGCCAGTTACAGTATATACAGATACCTGGAACCCGAATGGCCCCTGTCTTTAGTGGGTTGGAGCACTGACATACAGGACAAACAATATCCAGGTACATATATTAGATATAGGTGCTACTGATATTGGCTATAGTCAACAAAATAAAAAGGCTACTTTACCTACTTTGTCAAAAAGAGAACTGAGAACGGTCTCCGGTTGTAGCTGGCCATTTCAGCCATTCTGTTGCAAAGGATTTTTCAAAATCGATGTCATCCACCTAGTCTTCCCATTCAATTTCCTTCCAGTCAGAAGTATTGACCTGATCATTTGCCCCGACAAAAAAAAACACATCGCAACAAAACGTTAGTATCCAAGACGTAAGACCCTTCTAAGGAGATCTCAATGCCACCCCCCCCAGAAAGACGACCTTATTAAGGGATGATTAAGGGATCATGGTGGTTAATAAACCTCTCAATAGGGCCCTGCTATTTCTTTGGGGGAAACTTGCCATTTGGGTGGGGGTTGGTGGAACCGCCCCTTCGATGTTTCATGATTTTTGGTCAGCCTGTCTCGTGCAAAGGCGGCCTATCAACAGCCCTTTTGGATGCTCGTGGAATCCCACGGGCCTTGACCAAGCAAAAAAAAGCATCCAAACGCGGAAAAATGCGTCGGGTTTTGGTGAATTGTTATCAACAAAGTTTCAGGGAAATGTTGGCGTAAATTCGGCCCGAAAAGAAAATCCAAAGGTAACCTAGTTGGGTGGTTTCAAATATTTTTTATTTTCAACCCTACCTGGGCCAATGATCGAATTTCACTAATATTTTTCAAATGGGTTGAAACCACCAACTAGTAACTTAAAGACTTATTCATTGAAGCAAGTATTTTGAGAAATTTCTGATTGGATCGCTTAGTTAAATGACCGGATGAGTTCCTGGATTGGTTGACTTCTTTGTCATCGTCACTTGACTTGGACTTTTTTGAGATGATGGTACCACATATTTTATATCTTCACCACAATTGGGAAAGATTTCCTAGTTTACGAATACTTTTCAGATGGGGAACTGTATGAAAACCACCAAGCTTTATCAGCTTGGATGAATTATGATTCATGGAACACCCGAAGCAAAAACACGAAGGCAACGACTATACTTAGTTAACTTAGTTACAATTTGGGATGCGCCCCCCCTCGCCAGGTTGTCCGGGGATCCCTAGTAACCCTCACTTGCTACTCTTTTACTATTGTTTCTGGGATGGGGTTTCGCATCCCACTTAATCCGAACACTTTCCAGGAATGAATCGTGGGATTGGTATGCACCCAAGCTATACTAAACCAAAACTGAGCCGTGCTAGTGCTGTTGATGGAAGATATGAAACCTGATTGTGACAAACGGATTCTCTTTTAAGCTCAACTCGTTCAACCACCGGCATTTCTGAATTATATATCAACGAGCAGGGAATCATTCGATCATACATTGACCAACTTACCAAAGCTTCCATTGGATTGGAAAAACTTAGTCGCCACTTGGGGGGTTTATCACAACAGAATTCCGCCATGGGGACCGTGAATCCCCTAAAGCTAGAATATCTAGAATATCTCCGCAGAAAACACAGTTGCCTGGAAAATTAACTATTTGAAGATGTTATAGAAACTGTCTTGACACAGAGGGGGGAACTTCTAGCCGGCTATGTTTGCCTCAGGGTTGATACAATCGCGATTTCATGCTCCAGTCAAAGTGACATGCTAGCCCATTTTGGTAGATTTCTGTTGATGGTTCAGATATCTGGCTCACCAGAGATGCAATTCTTTCCACCCAACACAGATCATACGACATACATGGATGAGATATCTTTTTTTTGCAATCTCAACAGGGTGAAATCTTGGTTAGCAGGATTTCTGAACATCTACCTCTGGCAATTCTTTGTGGCCTTTTCAAAAAAGGTGACCTCCAATTAGGGGTTTTATCAAAAGGTCACGGAATATCTTTAACCCTCCAGCCCTCAGTTCTGTTGAGAAAAGTGACCGCTTCACAAGTTGAGCCCCCTATGAGCTGTAATTGGGGTGAAATTTGATTCCTATAGTAGGGTGAAGTACCCCCCAGGAAAACCCCATGGTATTTTGGTATTTTCGGCGATTTATAGGGGTTATGACTTAATAACTCCATTTATAACGATCGGTTCGGGTCCCGCCCACCTGTATTGACCCCTCTTAAAGGGAGTTGGAGCTTCACACTTGGCTGCCAGGTGCAGATGGCTCCGAAACACAGGCGCACGTCCATGCAAATGCGTTGATCGGAGCATTTTCCCATGGTTTGGGGGGGGCATGTTAAACCTTAAACACCAGCAAAAACTATGAGAAACAAAGCTCAAGAAGATTTGGGAAGCACCACTTCATTTTGGCGCCTTATCATGGGAATTTGGTCTTGAAATTTTCTCATTTTTTGATTTTGCTGTTGTTTTCTTTGAATTAAACAACCATGTCATTGGTAGTGTCACAAGGATTTTGGGTGGATCATTGGGGCAATGTAGAGCGCCCTGGTGACTCATATAGTAATCATACCAGATATCATCAGAGGTTAAATACTTGCATTCGCAGACACATGTATATACTTAATTGAGATAAGAATATATCTAGAGAAAATTGTTTCATATAATCCTATAGTACATATATATATATATACATAGTTTCAGGTTCAATCGCACCCTCGTCCAATGAGCAGTATTAGACTTCATTGTAGGAATTGGTAGGAATTCGAGGAACCAAGCAGATGTGACACTATATGACGTCATAGGCGTTTGATCATTGCTGGTTTATTGGGTGAAACCCAGTGAGGTTATTTTGTTCTAATTTGTTGTGCGGGGCCAACTCCATTTTTGGTTTCTCAACAGGTCTTGAGTCCATCAAATTGAATGACAACCATCATTGTTATGAGAAGTAAGGCAGTTGCTTGTTTTTTGTTTATTATCCTGCTATGGTTTAACTTTGCGATAACAAAAAATCAATTGGACACCGGCTATGTGACCATTTCCCATTTCTGTTCATAGACAAACTCCAGCAGCCTGTTTGATAAAGCGACATATCCTCATTCATGACATACATGTTGACCCATCTTGACCTTGGTTTTTGTGTTAACATCTCGGTTGATACAGCGATTTGTGAACGTCCAACCGGTTGGTTTCAGCAAACAAAATTCACCAAGTAATCCTCAGATCTTTGTGAACGGGAGGGATTTCTTGTTGAAGTGAAAGTTATGAAGTGTGTATTGGAATTGTGCCATCTCACGTTTTAACATATTGCAGTTTACTGAACTATGTTTTTGTTGCAAG
Organism: Breviolum minutum Mf 1.05b.01; assembly: GCA_000507305.1. Lineage (NCBI taxonomy): Eukaryota > Dinophyceae > Suessiales > Symbiodiniaceae > Breviolum > Breviolum minutum. The sequence continues at coordinate 24,634 of DF241181.1, forward strand.
ACGCATTTCTTGGCATACATTCAAATTGGTGATTATGATTATACCATATTCTTCTCTATTTTTCATACATTTTATACCTGTACCACCTTGGTAAAGACCTATGTTTTTTTTCGAGTGACCCGACCTTTTAAGGTGTTGAAACGTGGATGGTTTCAGGTTGGGAGTCAGCAATCCATAAGGCCTGAACGCGGAGAAAAAGGGGAAACCAGAGGTCGAAAAACGTCGCTTCCCGGATCGTTGAAAAAACTCAACTAAAAAAACGCTCTATAGATAGATATATATGTGTTATATTTATTTATATATACATGTGGGATATTTATCTCTTTTTTTATATGTGAGTAAATTCTTGGCATTCGAGATTTATATATGTGAGTAAATATATACATACATATACCGTATTCCTATCCCAGATTCTCAATGGGGACTGGTCTATCTACATCTAGGGACCCAGTTTTGTAGGAGCGAGCCAGAAACCCCCGTATTTTCCTGGATTCCCGGAGGGAGCTGATTTTGGGGGGTGTAACACTGCTCAGTTCATTCATGGAAATCCCAAAATAAAAACATAAAAATACAGATCCCCAAAGAATATGACTTCCAATGATTTTTTATATTTTTTTCATCTTGACTTTGCATCATTTTGGGCTCAAGTTGACTTTTGTTCTATCTTCCCTCAAAAAAAAGCGTTTGTTCTTCGTGTTTTTTTTAAGACTGCTGAGTCCCAACGGCGGTCCTCAATCGTCCTCAAAGCTGGAAAATGACATGGGGCCCCTGGACCTTGACAGTGGCACTGATATCGGAATCTTGGTGGGCAAAAAACGTGGTGGGCGTCTTAACCTTTCAGGATTTGCAGTAAGAGCCAACAACAACAACAACAACAACAACAACCACAACCACCTTTGTGACGCATATATTTATATGTTTTTTACGTAATATTATAATATACTACATATATATATATACTGCAGTATAAATACATAGAGAGAGAGTGAAACATGTGAATTCAATGTGGTGTTTTTCGTTCATCGATTGAGCTAGTCTATAGGAACCTTGGCACATGATGATATTTCAAGCTAGTGGCAACAGAAACCTGGTGAATCACTACATGTTTTTTCTTTCGTATTTTGATGTTCAACTGCTTCAGGATTGTTTGATGTTTAATCTTTTTCACAAGCGTTTGTCGGAATCTCGTTCTGACCTTTGAGTGGAAACATGTACATTTACATGGTATGTTATCAAAGTTTGACATATCCCCAAAAATGGATGGTTGGAAGTTGGAAGATTACTTTCCTGTCGGGACCCGGACATTGGTAACTTTTCAGCCAAATTCTTAAACTTCTTTGATGCTTCTCCATTTTTTTCCAACCAAAAAAGCACGTTCCCAAAGAATGGCACTGCCAAGCAAAAATGGCACTGGGGACGTCCCCAACATCTGGATGTCCACAGGTCACTCTGGCAGATGTCTTGACTGACTCTACGGACTCTGCGGACTGCAACGAAGGTCTAGATTTACGACAGTTGAGGGCTACTGCCAAGCGAGCAGCCCCGTACCTCGGTGACGTTGGAAGGTAAAAGATCCACGTTCGGTTCACCGGGTAAAGCCATGAAGGGGAGGGGTGCCGACATGCCCAAACCTTCAGAGATTGATTTACAAATAATCCCTCAATAGGCAGCCGGCATGTTTCAGAAGTGGATGTAAAGATATGTAAAGATCCCTGGGGAAAGGATCCGATTTGACAAATATTTTCTTTTGAGGGGTTGAAACTTGAAACCATCACCTAGACGATAATCTGGTTTCCCTATAAATATCAATCATTTCCAGTGATTCTGGATTTAAGTAGCCCATTTGAGATACACTCTACACTACACACCAAAAAAGCGACCCCTGAAAAGGGATCATTTTAAACGGAACTTAGTCATCTTCCAACCATCAATGTTCAGAGGATATGTTTGTTTCCTGCGGTGTATATCTTGCTTTGGAGGCTGACGCCAAACGAAAGCAACGTGAGCAACGTGACGGATCCGACGCCTTCCAAGGAGGTCGGTTGTGACAAAAAAAAACTGAAAGTCCCCCAGGCATGTCGGCATCCCCAACAGTAGCAGGGCCCCCCAACTGTTGTAAATGGGTTATTCTTGGGCACAACTGAGGTGATGATTTCTAGGGATTAATTACTGGGGTTTTATAAATCTAATTTACAACTACTTGGAGGATCATCCAAGGACTTGTAAGTAGTTAGGATCACCTCCAGCTATAAGTCATGAAATGGCTGTTTGGAAGGGGTCCCACAACCCGATCCTTAGGGGACAACAACTAACCATGGTTCCTAAGCACTTACTAACTGGGATGATCCTCCAACCCCCCAAAAGAAAGGAATTCCTCCATCAAGTGTTGGTTGAGGATCTGGGGTAGGTGTCAGTTTTTTTTTGAAATTTCTTAAATGTTGGGATGATCCATGTTCAAGGATTTTTTTGAAATGTTGTACTAAACCCAATGGGCAAAGTTTGGTTGGCTTGGACTTCCTGGGGTACTGTAATACTGTTGATGGAAGAAATCCTGCACCAGTTGATAGGTAGTTTATCCCATTATTTGCAGGGTTTATACATCCCACGTGGTTAGCCGGATTTCTTCCATCAACAGTACCAGCCTGGGTGAAATCATGATGTGATGGAGTTTCATTTGCTGTCACATAATTTGCCAGGATGGTATGTTGGTGGTAAAGCCTATCCTCTAGAAACCTTACTATTCGCCTAGGCTCAACCACTAACCAAACAAAACCCAACCAACTAACCAATTACTATGTATACAAAAGGGGTTGCGATAAACGTCACCTCTTTGGAGAAGGGGGCTGAACACAAAAAAACTTGTTCAATCTTTTTTTTGAATAATTACACCCCGGTAAACTAACATAGCAATGGAAAATGGACCCTTTGAAGAAGTATTTCCTATTGAAGATGTATTCCATTGCTATGTTAGTTTACTAGAAAGTAATCAGATCTCCACATTTTTGCCCTTTAAAAGATACCAGCTGTTTTGAAAAATCTCCAAAGTCGCCGGGGGTATTGTATAGCAAGTTGTTTTGTCCTATTCAAGACGAGGCAGTAGTATTGGGAAGTCTCAAGAAACAAGCCTACGAGGTTTCAATTTGAATCACCCCGCGTTGTTGCCGTTGTTGAGATGAGCTGCTTTTGTTGGTTTGAGAATTTTTGAGCCTGAAGTTGTTTGACAATTTTTACTACTGTCGACGGAAGAAATCCTGTACCAGGTGATAGGGAATTATCCCATTGGTTACAAGGTTTTATACATCCCAGGTGGTGCAGGATTTCTTCCATCATGGTATTACCCAAGCCTGAAACAGCTTGGAAGCATCCAATGAGCAAAGATCGCAGATAGGTCAATGTGGGAATGTCTTTGGGAATTTTCTCAGGGTATAAAACAACTATTCCTATCGACAAGGGTTGAGGTTTCAAAATGTGTAAACTGGTTAACCTTGATCATTTGATGATCACTAAGCACCGCGTAGCAAAAAATCTACCAACCATTTCTGATTGACTGTTTGGCAAACATCGTAACATATCGTGGTCATGAGTTGGTTGCTTATCATCATAATATGGGAAGGACACAACTTCCAAAAACAAACTCAAAGTGACAATGATCCACCAAGTACGTGCTGACAGAAAACCCAACATTTGCAAGCACTTTGGATGATTGAAACCTGAGAATAGTGATTTGTGGCCTAGAAGTATGATTTGTTGCAGGACTTCTTGGTAAAAACGTTTCTAACAGGAGTGCAGATGTATGTATGTATTTTCTAGTGGATAACCAGGATTTCTATTGTGATGTTACTGGATCCTTTGCTGGAGGAGTTCCATTTCAATGGCATTCACAGTTTAATTGAGGGTCTCCTGGATGATTTTGGATGAGTGCTGTTGTTTTGAATACCACTGAATGAGAATGAACTAGTGAACTACAGTATATCAAAAGCAAAGTGCAACAATGTTCTGGGATCAAGTTTCAAAAGTCCATTGTTCTTCTGCACACCCCACACAAAAAGGAACATTTGCTGTGCAGGATGTCAAATTTATGTGAGCAGCCCTGGTTGTTTAGGGTATATAGGGGATAGTTACTACTACCCAGTTATGTGGAGGTTTTAATGAACCATTAAAAGGATCCCTATTAAACAAACAGTATAATGGAAAGTCAAACGTTTTTTTTAGTGGCTCGTATGAATCAAATGCACTTTCAACTTTGTCAAGATTCAGACTTACTGCTGGCTAAGTGACCATGGCCTCCACCAACAGAATGTCAAGAAAGTTAGTTCCCGTCAAACCTGCGCTTCGATGGTTCCTATTCGCAGGGAATCTAAGGGGAACACCCCCCCCAATGCCTCCCTCAAGAAAAAGCCGGCCTCATTAACCGCGATTGTCGATGCGGGCCTTATTTCGGGGGTGGCTTTGGGGGGGGTGCCCGTAGATTCTCATGTTGATGGAAGAAATCCTGCACCAGTTGATATGGTAAATATCTCACTATTTTTAGGGTATTATACATCCCAGGTGGGATTTCTTCCACCCATCGTATTTATTGCCAGGATGTGTTAGAAGTTGCCTTGGAAATCTTTTTGGCCGCACAGCCAGACTACAACGCTACACCCACCCTTCATAGTAGTCAAAGGAGTGGTCATATCAGGCCTGGCACTTCAAATGTGTTGGAAATGCATGCCATTTTCTCAACAGAAATGAGGGTTGAAGAAGGTCTCATAATATATATCTAAAGGGACTTGTAGTTGTGTTTCATAATCCTTTATTGAATCCTTTCACCCTAAAAGAGGTAGCTAATTTCTTTTTGGACGGTGAGTGAGTTGGTAGATTTCCTTGGGTCCTGGGTGATGAAATGTTCGACTCAAAAACACTCGTGGAATCCCAGCTTCTAAGCCAAAACACTGAATGTATGATATATTTCGAGGTGGTGGCAACTCAAATATTTTTGATGTTCACCCCAAACCTTGGGGAAATAATCCATTTTGACTATCGCATATTTTTCAGATGGGTTGGGGAAAAACCACCAACCAGATTTGCCTACATTTACTATGAAAATGATCCAATTGTAAGTATAACTTAACTATACCATGCATACATCAAGTGTTTGGGATAGGACACACCTTGATTCTTAGGATACTATCATTTTCTCCCATATCTATGGGGGAATGTCAAAGATTACTGAACGGCGAGTCTCAGAGCAAGGGAGGGAACAGAACTGGACATTTTTTTTCTGAAATGCTTGGATTTGTAAACAGCTACTGTTTATTTTGTACCATGGTAAATCACCATGATAAACCCACCATTTGGGAGAATATTTCTTTACTTTTCAAAAAAGCATTTGGTGCAAATCCCAGAATGATGCCGAACCGATGTTTTCCAATGTATCGGCAAATGTGCATGTCTTTGAAATGTTCCAGCAGGACGTTCCAGCTACTGATGAAGTGTTTCTTACCCGCAATGACTGCTTGAAACAGGACAATTTCCTTCCAAAGAAGTGATGCTTCTGCATCTCTTTTTGTTTCTGGACTCATGTTAACGCATAAAGAACTCCGACAGCCTCAGATGATAAACAAGACACAACTAACATATCTGAACATCAACTTATTGGGAGAAGATTTCTCCATGCCAAGATGTTCAGAGAAATAGTAGACTTGTGAAACCTCATGGAACAAGGCGGGGGTACTTGAGACATCTTGAGACACCCCCCCAAAAAATAATACCTGGAAAAACGCATGCACACACCAAAAGTACCCGAGACCACGATGTGTTTTTCCGTGTGGAGAGTAGATAAGATTTTTTCACCCTGGATGAACGAGAACAGACCAAGATGCCCCAAGTCATTGATGTTTTCTTCACAGAATCCAAGCCTTTTTTCAAACACTGAATACTTCTAGAAAAGGTAGCCCACGTCAACCCCCCAGAAAATCGATACTAGACTCAAGCATTTGCAACCCTTTCAGCCCGATTTTTTTTGACGTGGAGGCATCGTGGACATATCAAGTACTTGTATCATCAGACAAGCAGATCTGCTGGACCCAAGATTTTGAAGCATGGTTTCCGGAGCGGACATGTTGGTTGGTGTGGTGGTGCTATCTATTTCGCCTTAAGCAAAGGAGCAACTTATCATAAAGCAGATGCTTGGCGTCCAACAGATTTGGGGCTTCCCCCGCAGTGGTCCATTTTTTTTAAGGTGAAAGACTTTGTGGTTGCGTCACAGAAGAACGTCTTCAAAAAACGTCCCAACAAAAGCTAAGAGATTGACTTTTTTTTCCCCCCCGGGGGCTATGGTTGTAGTTGTAAAGATAACGTTGCTGTTTTTTTTTGCGGAATTTTGCCACCTGACAGAACATGGCACAACACCAAGCAGTACACTTTCATGGGCACATAGGATTGATGTTGGTGGTTTGTTGTTCATATGTGTTTTTTTCCGATTTTCTGTGGGTTTTGGAAGGGGCGATTTGATTTCATTCTCTAGGTGGTGGCAACTCAAATATTTTTGGAATTTTCACCCCAAACCTTGGGGAAATCATCCAATTTGACGAGCATATTTTTCAACTGGGTTGGTTCAACCACCAACTAGTAAAAGTTAAACCTTGAGCGTTTGGGACCTAAGTTTCGCCAAGTTAATAATTTCTCTAAACATATCGTATCCCAATCCAAGGTCTTTCAGAAAACATCGGGGAAAAAAAGACGAGGTTTAGGCGAGTCCTATCATCCCTCCGGTAAGCTAACATGGCAATGGAATGGCAATGGAAGATCACCTTTCTTAATAGAAGATACATCTTCAAATGTTTTTTTTTTCATTGTCATGTTGTTTTTTTCAGGGGCGTATTGTTTTGTGGTTCACATGTTACGACAGCATCCATCACTTGAACTATTTGGAGTCTTAGTCAACAAGGTGTTGTTGCTATTCTTGTGTTTCAGACGTTGAAATAATTTGACTTGGATGATACAGCCTTGATATGCAAGCATTAGCATCAACACATACAGACCAACCGGTTTTGCTTGCCTCCTTGTCTAACCCATCCAACCTTTTGCTTCCATATTTTCGTTGGATTTTCCCACCTGAGGTCGGAGTAGATTCACATCACGGCTTTGTGATTCAAGCAAAAGTGGATTTAGGGCGAACCAAGTACGGCATGCCAAAATATTGTACCTTGGTTATTCAATCAATTGTTTTCTTTTCGCAAGTGGAACTTCCCTTTTTTGAAGCTTAGACTGCGACAATAAGGTTACACAATTTTTTCTGGTTGTTGGGGTTTTTGTTTTATTTTGTGGAAGGAAATTGTTGCACCAAACAAAGATGCCCACACGAGTTTAGCTTGAGACTTTTTTTGAATCACCGAAGAGTAACGGCTGGGAAACGACCATTTTCCCTTGGAAAAGAAGAACCATTTGCTAACCACCAAATTTGGGTTCCATCTTACTGTAGTTTTCCGGGGTGTATTTTTTAAATGTAAGCCCAGGCACTTGGTGTTTGGCGATGGTTGGGAATTTCTATGATTTCATCCCTGAACTCTCCTGAAATTTCCATTCCGCGAATCCTTTTTCTCGGGGATTTCCAATTGAGCAGTGACCAAAATTCTGGTATATAGATGATTATACTACCCAGTTACATTGGGATTATGCTAAGCCACAATAAGGATCCGGATCCCTACGAACCAATCAGTACGTTGTTCAATTGAAGAGAGGCATTGACATAAAGTCGGAAAATCCAAATCACCAACTTCCATGTCCACGAGATGATGCCAGTGAAAAATAGAAAACCATGTTCACCCCTTTCTGTTTCCTCCCCGTTTCCCTATTAATAGACACTTCTGTTATATCATCTATAAACTATAGCCCCGCTTCTTTTCCAGTTGATTTTGTTGGTTCTTTCTCGATTTTCCCTAGGCATCCTGTCATATATGATGATTGGGATGTCTAATCACCTTGTCAGCCTGGTATTTGGATTCCATCGCCATTCTCAGAAAGTGATTTGGATCCCTAGGATTTTCTGGGTGGTGCTTTCAAACATTTTTTATCTTCACCCCTATTTCGGGAAATGATCCAATTTGACGAGCATATTTTTCAGATGGGTTGGTTCAACCACCAACTAGAAAACCATGGGTAGTTTACCAAGGCACCTCATCTCCAAAGTGTTGGGGCAAACCTCTACAGCAAGCAATTCGTTGCCTTGATCGTAGGAATGAAGGTGGTAGACTCTCGGGTCAAAGGGTGTGGTTTTACGGTAGATGTTGAGTGCCAAAGGGAAGGTACCTTCCAGTAAACTAACATGGCAATGGAATATCACCATGTTCAATAGGAAAATACATCTTCATTCCGGGTCCATTTTCCATTGCCATGTTAGTTTACCAGGGGGTAAGTTGCCTGGATCTTTGATTGATTGCAAAAAACAAAAAACTGCTTGAGTTGTCAGCCAGGGAAACTCAATTTCAGCCATAAACATGTGGCAGACTTCCCCAAAAAATAATTGCTGTAGATTCCAGAAACTGAGAAGATTTTTGCAACAACCCAAACTGGCCATTCTTGGAAGAGATTGGTAAATTTGGTAAAACTAACATAGCTGGCTGGAATATCCCCATGTTCAACAGGAAAGACATCGTCGTTTTGGGTCCATTTTCCTGCCAGCTATGTGAGGTTACCGGAGGGTATAGTGGTAAAAATCAAGATCGCTCCATATTCCTATCTTGATGCGGTGGGGTTGGGGAACCTTCCCCCAAGAATTCTCCTCCTTCAAGAAGTTGGGGACGCAACTAGTGACGTGTTGAGGGGGTCAGAAATCGGGTCATCACTACCGAGGATGTTACCAAAACCCCCCGTCATAGAAGTCAAAGAAATGGATCAACTACTGATCTCAAGAATGGTTGGCGGATTTTTCTTCCATAACACAACATCCCTGACCTCATCGTGTCATTAGGTTTCAGGAATGTCCGAGAACATTACCCCGCCAAAACCAGTTCAAGGTTTTGTAAATGGTTTGGTGTTGTCCAGCACCGGAAATTCCATTGCCCCGAAAACTAACATGGAAACCCTTAATAGCTCTAAGCTTCCATGTTGATATTTGATATAATAACTAATTAATACATATATATAATATATATTTGCCATATGCGTTGGCATGGTCCTAATGGCCCAGTTTCCTAGGTATATGGACCAACTATATTCACACATGTCATACATGGATGGGATTTGGTATACTAGCCCTCAACCAAAGGATTGTGACCTGATTGAAGGGCCTTGGACATCTATGGGTACCCTCCCTGAAACTAACATGGCACCTGAAAATGGATGGTTGGAATACTCGTTTCCTTTTGGGATGGCTTATTTTCAGGTGCTATGTTAGTTTTCATTGGTGTAAGGTATCTTTTTGCCCTGAAAGTTTGTGTTTTTCTTGGCGAAATCACACCATTTTTCTGTCAGAGTTTTTTCCTGTCAGACTCGCTGAGGATTTCAATCGCAAGGATATGATTCGATTTACTTCAATCCTGGAGATGGTGGTGAATATGTCATTTGGGATCCTTCCAGAGTTATATCAATGAAGCGCGTCTAATGAGGGCTCCATCGCTTCTCACAACTGGAGATGAAAATTGCACATGGGAAGCCCTTGAATGCGCGGCAGATATTTCATCACATAGTTGGTGGTTTCAAACACTAAAGTTGATTTGCCATCCATTGTTGGAGAAGAAACAACATTGTTGCGGTCACATGTGTGTTTTTTTGTTTGCATTTCATTGATAGATATTTGAGATCTAGATTTAAAGATATCTAGCACATCTCCTTTTTGAATCCACCAGCAGAGCCATCTAGAATTGATTTTGAAGTTTCATTGCTGACTGCCACATCAGCAGATTTGAAAGTTGCAGAAGTTTACAACCATGGAGCAGAAAATCATGTGCTCCAAAAGGATCTAAGAAAATCGGAATTTCGACGGAAAACAGGAGAAATGGATGGAACAGAAACAAAGACACCCAGGTTTGCAAGGGAAAAGGCATGAGGTGGATTTTCTGCGAAGTATTTTCAAGTGGTCTAGAATCTATAGTTCAAGATGTTGAAGCTATTTTAGTGTTGCATGTTTTGTGTTTCCTTCAAGGCAGCACCGTTTCGAAAATGTTGGTGAAATGATATTGAAGTATTCTTTGAGGAGAGTCCAGCAGGGATTTGACAAAAAAACAAACACTCCTTGTGCAACCTTAAGGGGGGAGGGGGAAAAATAACAATAACAATAAGAACAACAGCAGCAACAACAACAACCACAACCCACGTCTACAAAAGGAGATGTTAGTAAACCATTATAGGCTCATTCATCCATCAGACTTTAAATACCTATGCCACTCAAGGTTGTTGTTTTGTTCTGTTGAATCTTATATGAAACTTCCATAAATACCCTCCCAAAAACGAACATGTTTGCGTCTGAAAATATGCCTTCCAAAAATGGAAACTAGTCTTCGAACCATCCGTTTTCAGGTGCGAGAACGTTAGTTTTCAGGGAGGGTAAACTTCAAGTTGTTCCAACCAATGGCACTTTTCGTAGGATCATCCCGAGACCTTGTATACGTGGTTAGGTAACCATGGTGATCGTTGTTGCCCCCTAAGGAACGGGTTGGATTGGACCCCTTCCAAATGACCTTTTTATGGCTTACAATTGGAGGTTACAAGCCACTTACTAAATGGGATGATCCTCCAAATACCCCAACGAAGGAACCAGTGGTAACCACAAAAAAAAACCCTTGGGAAGTTGCCCGGGCAAACGTGAAAAAACTGCACCAGCCACCCGTAACCACCAGGCCGTTGGTGGCCAAGCTCGCCCCGCGACGCTTTATGGATGTGACGTCACCAGTTTTGGTGCCCAACAAAACATCCGACATCAAAAAAAACACATCAGTGGGATGAATTTTTATGTGTTTTTTTGTGGAGTTTTGGGTACTGGTGATGGATGATGATATAGAGTTTGTATGTGTTTACTGTATCCCTTCTTTTTTGAATCCGAGGTAAGGAATATTGATTGAGTATGTTTTTCTTTGTTTTTGTGGGGGTGGAGAGAAATTCAAAAAAAGTATTTGGGCAACATGTTTTTGTTGGCATCTTCAATCGCTATTTCAACCACGCACCTCAAAAACAGGAATTGAAAACTGGTGGCGAAAAGACCTCGGGTTATCCTCCCTCAAATAGGCCAAACCCATGAATTTTGTCTTCATAATGCCGTTAATTGTCCTTTAAGATAGGTAGGAAAGGAGATATGAGAAATTACTTATTAACACAGGATTCCACATGATATTGTCGATATAATAAGTCCGGCGAATCGATCGCAAGACATGTATTTCAAAAAACCTGGAAATAGTGGGATGAGCTTCCATCAAGAGTTGGTAGAGACTTGAGGAATGATGTGGAAGTTGAGATGTACCCTCTGGTAAACTAACATGGCAATGGAAATTAACCTTTTGAAGATGTATTCCCTATTGAAAATGGGGATTCCCATTGCTATGTTAGTTTGCCGGAGGGTATTAACACAATGGAATGTAGGTATTGGGGTCTTTGCACAGCTGCTCCGACTCGCTGATGATACATCGATGAGATTTCTGAGTCTTTTGGTTGTTTTCGATGTCAATGACATTTTGAGAATTGGCTCTGACTCACAATTACAGTGGACAATTTCGGGACCACAGAGGGGGTACAACAAGTTTAAACCAAATCCAGTGCGTTTTTGGTCCAATGAATTTGCTCAGAATGATGGCCATCTCTTTCACGAAAATGGACACAGCAGGGTCGCAACAATTCAGGGTGGAGGCCACTGACAGCGGTCAGCTGAAGTCATGGGTTTTTTTTGTAGGCGATACTGGCTTCGGCTGGACATATCTTGGGCTTGGAGATATTTCTATTACACCCCGGAAGGTTAACATGGAACCTGAAAATGATGGTTTGGAAGATGATTTTCCTTTCTAAATGGGTGATTTTTAGGTTCCATGTAAATCTTCCGGGGTGTGCTGTACATTCCCGAAAACCAAAACGGAACCTGTCAAAAAGGTTGCTGGAAAAGGGACACACANCTATGTATTTTTTTTTGTTACATATATATATATATATATACTTGTTTTATGTATATCCCATGTATATCCCTAGTCAAACTATACTTGGTCTTTTTGGAGCGTCTTTTTCAAAACCAAAAAACCCAGGTCGAAGAAGTGGTGCGGCGTTACCAGAGCCAGCCGCGCTGGTTGGTGTGGAAGCCAAGCGTTCTTTTTTTTTAAAGAAACAAACCTCAGGGTTGACCCCCCAGGAAGTTAACATATCCCACCTGGGGAAGTTCGGAAAATCATCGACTCAATTATGCCGTAAATCAGGGGGATATGTGAATCCCCTGGGGGGTAATCTGGAAATTGTTCATTAAACCAAAAATCCAAGAAAATCTCCAACGGTCGGTCTCACTGGTCCACGGACCCCGAAAAAACCTGAGTATCAAATTAAATAGCTCTAGCAACTTACTTAGGAGTCCGTTGGTAAGGTCCCATTCAAGTTTTGATGGACAAAAACAGGTTCCGGAAGAGTTGGAAAAAGATGAAATTTGGGATTGGATGTTTGAAATCACCTGGGATATTTGGCAATTCTTTGCAGGGAAACACCCCCGAAAACTTACGGATGGAACCCAAAAATGGTGATGATTATGATTTTCAGGTTCCATGCATTTTGGTACACATCCGAGGCTTATTGTTTTATAATGATTATATATATATATATTGTTTTAAGGATGTCTTATTGTTTTAATGATTATTAACCAGGGATTGTCAAACTGCACTGTGGTGAAAGTAGATTGCTATCGAGTCCCAAAAGGTGGAATTTGTAAAAAGCCATGATGAACCCAGACTAATGGGAGTGGCTATAGCCATCTGGGTGTTTCCAAAAATAGGGGTACCCCAAAATGGATGGTTTAGAATGGAAAACCCTATTGAAATGGATGATTTGGGGGTACCCCTATTTTCGGAAACAGCCATCTACTGTCCAGGTGGTTTATGAAGATCGTTAAGATCCCCCAGCCTGGTGGAAACAAAAGTTACACAACCCAAGAATGTCACTCAACAATTTCCAATTTCATGGGAGACTCCTTTTTGCAGAGCGGCATTTTTTGTTTCCATTTGGTCCCATTCCTCCAAATTCCAAGGTGTAGTGGTGAGGTGGTGGTTTCAATTGAGAAACTTCAGGAAAGAACAGGTCTGTTAGAAAAAAAAGTGCCAATACAAAGTTAAGTTGCACCTGTCATAATTGCATCTTGGGAATGGGTTCAATGTACAAATGCAGCTGTTTATAGCTATATTTATACACTGGGATATAGAGTTGCACACCCCTTTTGGTCAACTAGGAGGTTAATTCACATGTTGAAGAACAAAGAGCGGGAGGGGATAGGGAGGTGTAAAGTGTACAAAATGGGGTTGCCCTGTTAAAAATTAGGAGTTTGCAATCTTACCCACCTGAAGTTTAACAGTTCGCCCCCGAAAGGTCACCAAAACCGTAATAGGAAAGGCATGTCGTCTTCCAGTCCCACCACCATTTTTTCAGGGGCAAACTCGCTGTGAAACTTCGGCGGGGTAGATTGGCCAAGGATGCTGTAGACAGACTGGTGAATGCCACACTTGTGGGGGTGCTCAGGACCAAGGGATGGAATGTAGATGGTTTTTGGGCCCATGGAACTCATATATGTTTCATGGGGTTTCTAAAATCACTAGGTTCTCTAGTGACTTCAACTTAAGATACTGAAGGAGCATCACCCCCTTGGATTCACCCCAATTTTTTTGACATAGATACCAAAAGTGAAGATCTTAACAAAACAATGGTATTTCCTTTCAAACATGGGCATGTTGAGTATCCAGTATCCATGTTGAATTTTCATGGGGCGTATAGGGAGGTCAGATTCACCACCAGCTGCAACCAAACATGGATGATGTGAGACGCCACGCCCAGCCGTGCCGCCGTGCCCAGCTGGATGCCACGGGTGATGCTTTGACACGCGCTGGACGTCGGGAGTGCTTAGCGTGGATGTATGACCTTTGGGGCCGTTTCTTTGCACCCGAACCTAGGGGGTGGCAACTTAACCCTGAACCTTGGGGAAATGATCCAATTTGACGGTTGCATATGTTTCTAAGTGGGTTGGGGAAAAACCACCAACTATAGCCCTTTTTTTGGGGGGGGCAGTTCTGTGGAAGTTGTTGGATCTACTACCCAACTCAGAATTCCAGTGGCATTCATGAAGGTTTAGTACGTTTCGTTCGGGATTCCCGGTCGCCTAAAAAATGTTTCAAGTCATCCTGGTGGTGACGATTGAATCCTGGGTGCGGGGTGAATCCAAGGAAATTGTAAATGGCTGGTATGTTGCAACTTTAATCCCCCCACAAAACCAACATGTCAATGGAAAATCACCATTTTCATAGGAGATACATCTTCAAATGGTTGTTTTTTTCCATTGTCATGTTAGTTTTCCGGGGTTTTGGATGTCCCTACTATAAGCCCGTTTTTTTCTCTGTCTTTTGGATCACCACTGATTATTATGACCACCGACTAAAGGGATCATGAAAGGCAGAAGACTCCCCAGAAAACTAACACCTCCCCTGGAAATCAATGGTTGGAAGATGTATTTCCTATTGAAATGGTCCCTTTTTTGGGGGACATGTTTAATTTTTTCCAAGCATCTTAAGGGAATCAACGAAAAAGCACCACAGAGCCCTGCTCAGCTTCCTTTAGTGGTCTTGGTCCATTTTTATATGTGAAGTCTCTGAATGACTGCGCGGGACACCCCTAAAAACACATGTGACACAACAACTAACAGTGAGAGTTACACACTAGAGTTACACGAAAAGGAACTTTAGAGGTCTTGAATTTTACATGTGACACCACTGAGTGGCAGGACACCCCCCTCGCACCCCTGAGATTTGCTTGTGCTACACACATTAGTTTGCTAACTAACAAATATGACAGTTACATTAGAGGTACATTCGACATCGTTCGCAGAGAACCTAACAATTTTCAAAACGACTCCAACTCCAGGGTGGTTTAATTGTGGACGATGGGATTGAAACCCTCAAGGGGTTACCTCATGCAAAAACAGGAGGGTGGTGTTTTTTTTTCCACCCCAATTTTAGTTTCCTCGTTGTGTAGCCTCCAAAGGGTTTTAAACAAAATACGCACATAGAAGCAAACCCAGAATGATGAAATTCTGCAGCAAAAAAAACAAGCACCTAGTTGGAATGACGCCATCAAACACGTAAACAATACAGAAGTGAAAAAAGGCTCACTACCAATCTCAAGTTGGTTGGGATCATTGAATAGGTTGTCAGATAAACTCCTACTAACTATGTTTTTCCATTTCCGAGTTGAGAAAAGACCATCCCAACTAGGTAAACAAAATATCCAACACAAATCTCGCTGGGATCCTTCGGGTCGATATTTGAACCGGGGTGATTTGTTGGTCGATGGTTGAACCATGGGAATCTGTAAATGGTTGTTTTTTGGACACGACACCTATTTACAGGCTACATACAGGGTTCATTGATCGTTTTGGTGTTTGTGTTTGTTGTCGTTATTGCTGTTGTTGTTGTTGTTGTTGTTGTTGTCCCTGTGACAGGGCTCCAAGGTATACATCTAGGTAATTTATATAGAAAATGACGAACACAATTACTCACCCCGAAACGAACAAATCACACCTGAAAATGGATGGTTGGAAGAGGATCCTTTTGGGGCAAAAGGCTTATTTTCAGGGGCAAAAGGCGGCTATGTCTTAGGGAGTTAGTCCTCAAAGATGCCCTTTTTTCTTGCTCAGGATTGGATGAATTCCTATCGCTACGAGTCTAGGCGGCTGCGGTGTTTGTTTTTTTTGGTGGGGGGGGTGGAGCCTCGGTATACACCCTGGAAAATTAGCATGGAACCCAAAAAAGAAGGTTTGGAAGATGATGTTCCTTTTCATTTCGGGGTGATCTTCAGGTTCCGTATTGATTTTCTTTTGGAGTACCTCCATATTTTGTTTTTTAGGATTTGGCCACAGATTTGTCGTATTTGCCTGTCGATCATATTTTTTGGACTTCAATTGCTCAACTTGGCTCGTTTTTGTTGATGTGTCTTTGTCAGGGATCATTCAACTGCCTATATATTCGGGGGAAAGTGAAGAATCGTAAATTTGAAGGATTTCCTCGAACAAATACTGCATTGCTTGGATTGGTAAAAGCATGACCCCTGCTTGTTGTTTGCATGGGGTTGTTCCTACTAGAACATTACATGGGTAGCTCGTAGCTGAGAGATCCCAGGCATGGAAAAAAACTCCGGAAAAAAAAAAAAAACTTACATGACTCTAGATGGTATATGAAATGCGAAAGTTGCAAACGATCCTATAGAAACAGAGATATACTGTTGATGGTTCAGAAATCCGGCAATCACCAGTTGAGGTTGGTAGTTTATCCCACTTACAGGGTTTTATGCATCCCAGGTGGTGCAGGATTTCTTCCATCAACAGTATTTCACTATTTCCGTCTATTTCCATGTTGAATTACATTAGTTCTTTTTCAGGAAACAAGAACGGGTTGCTTCAAATTGAATGGCATGTCAGTAAAGGTTTCGTGGAAGAGAAGAGGTAGGGACTGTGCCGTAGTTGAACCTATCCTAAGAAATTGCCCTCCTTAGGAATGCCTTCTGAATAGGGACTTCTACACTTAGCATCCAAAAATCTCATGCCTCCTCCCTCACCGAACAGTTTTTCCCTACAAATTACTTTTAAATTCTTCTTGGTCAGTTGATGAAAATCACCTGAGATTTTCTTGGACTTGGCCGATGTTTTTGTTTGAAAAAAACAAGCACCAAACCAAAAAAACATACGTACGAAGACAACGAAAAACGATCCTCGAGGATCCCCCATGTGCAACATTCCTACCTGAGGAGTGTTTGGTTTCCCGTTGAGGTCCATCATTCCACCGTCTGAGGGGTTGACTCCGTTGCAAAGTGGCGACGAAATTTCTCATCCCAACGGGAAAAAAAAACATGGCTAGATACCAGGGAGAGGGAGTTGGTACCTCCGGTAAAACTAACAAGGCTAGCTGGAAATCCACCTTTTCCTAGTAGGAAATTACATCTGACATTCATGGTGGATTTTTCTTTTGCCATGTTATTTTTACCGGAGTTATGATGATTTCTGTGGCACTGATCTGGTCAAGAACTCCGTGGTGGTTCGGCATAATGTGGGTGAATGTGTGAAAATTCCGATTGTTTTTCGTTTTGGCTGGTTTTTTTTAGAGCATTCCGATTAAAGGTTTTTGAATTGAGAGCCTCTCGTCGAAGCACAGGTATGAAGAGAGCACCAAAAGAAACCACCTAATGGAATTTGGAATTGGAAATTCAATTTACTTCAGGTACTTGTCATGATGTTTTGGATATTGAACCAATGTAGGGACATCCTGATCAACAAACAAGAAACTCTGGAAAGAAACTAGAAACGAAAGATTGATGCACCACCAAAATTGGTGAACTGCTACTGCTAGTTGGACATCCTAAGACAATTGCAGTGGTTTCTCAGGTCCTTCTTCGGGGGATGTTTTCACAATTTGCGGATGGCCAAATTGTTGGGTGTGCCTCCAAATGAATGACCTTTACCCTCCCTGAAACTAACATTTTCACACCTGAAACTGGGTAGTTGGAAGACGATCCTTTCCTTTTGGCATGGCCTACTAGTATTTCCCGGGACGATTTGTTAGTTTAGATAGTCTTAGGGGATGTAGATGTAGTTTTTCCACTAGTTTTAAAATCACAAAAGAAACTTGATCAATTGTGGTTTTGGAGTCCATCAGTTCCTTAGTCTTTGTACGTCTTCATAACATGTGCATGTTAAGTTTCCAATGATGTGTTGTCAGATATATTAGCAGTTGGATATTGAAAAGAATGGATGTTTGATATGTCCATTTTTTTGGCTGTACCTAGTGCCTATTGTTTGTCTATCAGAAAAAACCATAGATAAATCTGCAAGTAGATATTCCATGCATGGAAGATACGGGCAGGGGAAAACATTATTTATTCATATCTATTCATGGAATGTATAAACTTGTTGAGCACCCTCATCATAATTTTGCGTTTATTATTTCAACAACCAGATGAATGGGTCGTGAGTAGAACATGGTAGCACTTTTTTTTTGGGTCATGATTCTTGATGGGCGGTCCACCTAGATTTAGCATGTCTACAAAAAGGTTTGGTGCGACCTCCAGATAGACCTTACAATTTATAACATTAGTTGAGAAGTTGTTACATCAATTCTATGAAATGGACATGTGATTGTACACCAACTTCTTATACAAGTGAGATAATCGGATTTGTTGGGAAGCCCTTCCTGAGACCCTCTTGACTCTTTCCCCGTTGATGTCTACTTGTTTAGCATCTTTGTTTGCCACGAGCCATTTCCTTTCAAGCTTGCAAAAGATGCCTGGCGACGTTGCAAGTCTTACTAGGGATCATGCCATTGATTGGGTGAATCGCTATGGAAAAGCCTGGCAAGAGCAAAGCGTGCAAGGAATCCTGGATCTTTTTACGGAGCCTTAGGCTTTCAAATACCTCGGGTGTGGATATCGATGATATCGATGATTGTCTGAGTGAGTGAGTGAATCCACTTCCCCCCCAAAAAAAAAGCACATTTTTTGAGGCTTCACGTTTATGACTTTCACAATCACACCGACCCACATATTCCGTGAGGATGGTGACCTAGAAGATTAAGTAGAAACAGGTAGTGGGCCGTTGTGAAATCCACACAACTGTTGGATTTCTTTTGCACAGAAAGTTCTGAATCAAGATCACGATTCACTTAGATTCGTTTTTAGGAGCATAGATAGCATAGTGTTTTCTTGATGGTTTTCGATTCTAGGGATTATAAATCACCATTTGCATCCATTTGCAAAGAAATCTTTGGTTATTTAATCACTGACAATTGTTGTCCAAAGACGAAAATAAACTCTGGTGAATCAACCGATTTGGATATGTTTGGTCCAGATGGCGTAACTCTAAAGTTTTAAAGTTATTACTTATTTTCTCAATTGGATGTCTTTGTGAAAGCCACTTTTCAACTTGTTTCAACTAAGAATCTACCTGGAAATTCCAGGAACAAAAGAAGTGGTTGTGGACCAATCCAGTTACATGATTAATGCAAATAAATCACTTTTTTTTTGGTGAATAATGTTTTTCTTTTCTAGAATTGGATGAGGGTGAACAAAACGCGCGTTGGTCGGTGTTGCTCAGTGAATTTGAAAGATTTTCTCTTGAAACAGTCAGTACTTTTGTGGCTGACAGTGAGCTTAGCTTAAGCTTCAAGAGCACAAACAAAAACCCTACATGGAGATGAGTGGCGGTCGCCAACCAACAAAGATGTACAAAGATGATCACTCTAGGGAATCTCGATGCAGGTACTCATTTCATATCCGGGATATTCTGGTGGTAAAGATCGCACCGTCGGCAAATCATTTGCGAGCCATGCCAGGAATCCAAATGAACCATTTGCAATGCTCCAGGTGGTGTAACGATCAAGGATTACGTTGTTTCCTATCCTGTGAAGTGTACTTGCTAAGGGACCAGAAACGAAGAATTTGGGATACTTTGAGATAATTTGGGTGTATATCCATGACGGCAATACGACCCAATCATTCTGAGTCTTGGTACATCATTCATCAGATTTGCAACACATGTTTTCGCCGGAATGCTGCTCAGGAAGATGGGGAATACGTGGAAAGGCCCTATGACACAGAGAACGGCATTTACCGTGGGCATGCAGGCAACCGGGCAAAAAGCAGCTGCTGTGGAGCAGGCTTTTGTTTATGATTTCGATGTTGTTGTTGTTGTTGTTGTTGTTGTTGTGGTTGTTGTTGTTGTCGTTGGTGGTGCTGGTGCTGGTGTTCCTGTAGTATCACACCTCAGGGACTAGGGACATATGCAAGAGTAGCAAGTACTCGATCCTTGCTACAAGTACGAACTCTTTGACTTCACATGGCACCAGCACGCCATAGATTTTACAACACACCTGTGGATGCAATCGTCATCACCAGGATTATTACATGTTAAAGCTCGGGGATCCCCCAACCTACACCTTCACTTTCTGGTGTATATAACTGGGAGGGGCAGCATTCCATAGCGTACCATCTAAGTGCCTTGTTGTAACCAGTTTTATTCCATGGATCTTCATGTAATATATTAAATAGTACCACTCCATGAAACTGCCTAGTCCATTTCCCAAAGCACAGATTTTTTTTTTCAGTCCATGGCAAAAGGTGTTTTCAGGTTCCGTTTTTTTTTGAGATACGGATTCCGATAAAAGAATTCCTTCCCACCAGGGATAAGAGTATTGTATTAAGCAGGTTGATAAGATCTTCTTAAAACAAGGTTATTCCTTATTACATCCTGACGCCTCAATCAGTTCTATCTCATGTTTGGGTGTCCTGGTTTCCACGGTGTTTTTTTTCCCAAATAGAAAAAAGGTAGAACTAATGTGTATCCAGCTTTCAGATGATAGCAGTGTCCAGAACTTTCGGGTAAATAGAAGTGGATTACCAGAGTATCCATGCATATATTTCTTTGGTGGATATTTATAAATGGCCCATGCCTTAAATAATTATTCCAGGGTGGTATGATACATGCTGGAATATTTTTTTTTGAATATTTTTTTTTGGAATAATTTTGGTTCAGGGGGGTATGGGGGGGTGATACCCCCCCCCTCTCAGAATCGCAGGAATATTTTCTACCACAACCCTCTATAACATATAGTACAATGAATTTAGAAGGATATAAAAGGTATAGTAAAGTTATGTAGAATTATTTCGGGCTACCCACAAATTCCTTTTACATTGTTTGCATATGTTTGCATTATCATGTTTCTCTTTAAGAGAACCCCAACATACCCCTGGAGCATACCCCAGGCCTTCCCACACCCCCATATGAAAGGAATTCCTTCATAAACTGTTGCTTCTGGGTCTGGGGTATGTTCCAGGGGTATGTTGGAAAATTCTTAGATTCTCCCCAAATCACCAATTGCCTTGTGACTAGTAAATACATGTAAAAACATGTGGGATCAAAAAGAAACAAAAATCATGGGCTGGCGGGTTCGTTCGATTTGACTCCCCGTGTGTGGGGAAGCTTGGGTTTTGGATCGAGTTTTTTGACTTGACCCCGTGAGATTCGCATCCATGGCGGACTCTCCTCCACCAGATCCTCCAACACCCCTTTTGCAGTATCTGGCATCTGGCATCCCCAATCACGATGGAATATTTTCCCAAAAGCAGACCCGATGGCTACTAGATCCAGCCAACCTCTATAAAACAAGTTTTCCATTTGGATACGCTTTTCCTCTTTTTCCTATCTTTTGCACCTTGAAAATCTTGATAGTGATTCCACCAGCACCTGACATCAACAAAACTGGTGGAATATTTGCAAAAAAACACCACTACCAGACCAATGGCCACCACATCGAACCAATCTATTTGTTTACCCTTTTCCTATCCTTTTCCATTTTTCCCATTCTTTTCCAGTCTTTTTCACCTTTCCCCTAAGGGAAAACATGTTAATTATTCTGCTAGTATCTGACATCCCCGATCACGATGGAATATTTTCCCAAAAGCAGACCCGATGGCTACTAGATCCAGCCAACTTCAATAAAACAAACTTTCCATTTGGATATCCTGTTCCTTTGTTTTCCTTTCTTTTCCACCTTGAAAATCTTGATAATTATTCTGCTAGTACCTGACATCAACAAAACTGGTGGATTATTTGCAACAAAAAACACCACACCAGACCAAGGCCACCACATCGAACCAATCTATTTGTTTATATGGATACCCTTTTCCATCCTTTTCCATTCTTTTCCATACTTTTTCACCTTTCCTCTTATCTGACATCCCCAATCACGATGGAATAGTTTCCCAAAAACCCTCTGACCCGATGGCTACTAGATGTCGGGAATGTGGGTGGCGCCGCTCAGCCTCTAAGCCTCTATTCTCAGCGCAATCCTCTAAGCCTCTAAGCCTTTGGAAGGTTTTCCATTAGGTGAGCTTGACAGCAGCAATCCTGTCCACGCCTCAAATCCTCAATCCCCAAGTGAAATATATATATATATTCATATATTTGTATATATTTGTATTTGAATATAAATATATATAATTAGTTTAATCCTGAGATCCAAGGGTAAAAGCGGTAGAATGAACACACCTTGTCCTAGCCTCATTCACATATCTACAATGGAGGCACGAAACTAAAACCAGGAACCAGGACCTTCATGTAGAAATAAGTCTTGAAAACATGGTTACGATTAACGAATCACACTTCACCACAAAAAAAGGCAACTGGCTTGGAAAGTACTGGCTGTGTGATATCGTGTGATCATTTTTGATCCCTCCTTAACCCTCCAAGGAACCTCCTTCATTGGTGGAATAATTTCTTTTTTCTTTTTGAATTCAGCATGGTTTTTGATCATGCCTTTTTGATGTGACGGGTATCCAGAATACTTATTAATTATTCCAGGGTATGTTGACAGGGGGGGCCCCTTAAGGCATGGCCCATATTTATAATAAATGTTAGATGAATATACCATATCTGGATCCTATGGGCCCTATGGGGTTAGCTATGATGATACATGATATAGTTAGAAGGAAAACTGCATTAAAAGCAAACCAACTCAGCAGGATGAGTCATGGGTTAAAAGTCTCCACATGGCAGCGTTGAAACGAAGGCATCGCCAATTACTGGATCACTCATATCCAAGCACGTGAGCGCCATGTGCACTTCACACATCACAGCGAGGACTTTTTAAACCGAACCGAAAAACCCGGGGTGCAAATGATGGGCTGAGATTTTCTTGGGGAGACAAATTTGAGGTGGAAGAAGAACCCCTCCAAAAGTTGGAATCCTTGTTTTTTTCCCTGAAGAAAATTGTAATATCCAAAGAGATCTCAGCAAAATTGGTAGGTTCCTATTGAAACATCAATAAATATCAATAATTTGATGGTTTTTCTTTGGGAGGGGGTTCTCCCAAATTTTTGAGGCGCCTGTTTTTCAAGCGATGAGGCTCAAGCCATCACAGAGGTTGGTCTAAGGTCCAATCGTTGGGTGGGGAAGTCTTTCAACAAGTACCCAAATGAAGGCAAATATACCATACCTTGGGCAGACCTGGGAATGTGAATTTTGAGGTGAATATTCATGCGGATGAACTTTCATGTTTTACACGACTGAACCACATTCAAGATATGTTTATATAATGGGACCTTCCAAAATATTTCTTGAACATTTGGGATATTTGTCACGTACACAATCCCCTGCACTCAATGTATGGTATATTTACTTACATTCGGCTATTTTTTTTAATGGCAAATGTAGGTGCTGTAAATATTCCATACCTTGAGCATCTGGGAATTATGTATGAAACCTGGCATAACTCGGTAGGACATGGTGCTTGACGCCGAGAAAGGGACCTGCATGGCCAAGTGGGAAGCTCGCTTTGATGTTCGACCCGCTCCGGAGAAGCCCTGGAAGACGGTCACCGGCCGGAGAATGGTGGGTGGTGGCAGTGAGAGGAGTTATTTACACCTGAAAATTAACAGCGGGTTCAGCTAAAGATCATCCAATTGAAAAGAAAAATCATCTGAACCAAACTAACCAAACCTCATCAAACCTCCATTTTTGGGTGCCGTGTTAGCTTTCCAGGGTGCTATATACTCTCCAAACTCAACGCTCAGTTTCACGTTCACTCCCTGACACAGAGGCGATGACATAGCCTTTTCTCCTTAGATTTGTTTTTGGTAGATTCTCCTCTTTCTGGTGAAGGCAGCTAGGATTCCCATCTGAACCATCTGAACCAGATGACTTCACAATGACATCTTCATGTCTTGGAGCTCCTGATGGACCATGGGAAATGCACTAATATATGACACCGGTAAAGGGCCGCACCTTACATCACGATACTTTGACTTGTGTACTAACTAGCTGAGCTCAAAATGGAAATTATTGTCATGTGCCAATACGTGATGCATGATTCAAAATCGTTCATGTACTGAGCCACTCAGATTCTGCCAAGCATCTTTGACACCAATTTGTGGAACAAAAACACGTGTTCGAAAGGTTCGATCCCCTGAGACAAGGTTTCATTTGGATCCCATGTGATCGCCGTATCTCTGAACCATCAACCAATCATACCTTCCGTGGGAGGTTCAAAATGTTTTTGTTTGCCTTGGGCTCCGATGGTTAGAAAAGGACAATCATCCAAAGGTTTTCACCAACGTGTGGTAGGCATGGATATGTTTATTAGTATAGATTACATATCAATATGCACCCGAATATTTAAATGGATACTTTACATCTAATACACATATATGATATCATAATAATTCAACATATACATTACATATATATATATATGTTTATATACACATGTATCATACAAATCCATACACCAGCAGCTGTGAAAAAACAAAACCTCTCCACACTCACCCATTCTTTGGGTATCAGTCATTTCCAACGTCATCCAAAAGGCGTCGCTGAGCCAGGTCCAATTTCTTCAGGTCGCTAAGCTTTGCTTTGCAGATGATGGACGTGTCCAACATTTTGAAGAATATTGGCATGGAAAGTACCTTGGTTGAAACAACCCATATGGATGTTTCCCAAAATAGGGGTACCCCCAAATCATCCATTTTAATAGGGTTTTCCATTATAAACCATCCATTTTGGGGTACCCCTATTTTTGGAAACACCCATAAATGAATGTATATCTATTATGGGGAAGAATCCTGCATGTATATTTAGGTATACGTTCAACGAAATTCATGTAGGTAGATATACCATACAGGGATATCACGGATGGGCCAGGTAGTTTCGGCTTTAGGAGCAAGTTAAGTATTGACATCTGAAAATCCCGCAAACAAAAAACACAACATGTTTTGAGACGTTTTGGAGCTAACAAGTTGTTCCCAAGTGCATTTTAGTTCGAGGGCAAGGGACAGGATGGTGTCGCCGATCAAAGGGAAGCGGTGATGCTTAAGATGATGAACACTTTTGGGTTCATAAATGGTGAGGTTCCATGTTCTTTTTGTAAACCTTAGATCTTTTTGTATACTAAAAAGCAGGGTTAGACACCAGGAACTATTTCAAGTCGTTTCTAAGTTCATAACCCCCCGTTTTTTGGCCACCGTTTTTTTTTCCGAAAAGAAATCCGAGGTCCTTCCAACATGCTTCAAAAGGCTTGCGAGATCCCCGTGCACGGCGCGGTCGCTGTGGTGTCAAACGGAAGTTGCCAGATTTAGAGGGGGCCACCTGTTGCAACGAATGCCTTCATGATGCCTTCCTGGGACCTTTTAGTCGAGAGGTGAGCTAGGGGTGGGACCGCGTAGAAAATCTTCTGGTTTAGGTGGAGTTTGGAAGGAGCATCCATGAAACTAACATTTTCGCACTTTTAAAAAATTGATGGTTGGAAGACGATCCTTTCCTTTTGGGGATTGGCCCATGTTAGTTTTTTTCGGGAGTGTAAATGTTTTTAGTGATCTAAGGAGGCTTTTTTTTTTGGGGGGGGGGCAGTTCAACTAATGGCAAATTGGGTTTGGGGCCCGGTGGTTTGGGATTCTCGGGGTAACCCCTAACAGTCTTTTTCTTAAGGGAAAACCGGACCCAAACCACCAATGTACCATTAGCTCTGAAATCGGTACAACGGTTTACTTCTATAGTTTTTACCTACTTTTGGGGGAAGCATCCACAATGAATTGGTGATTTTCTTCAACAGTATCCCTGGCAGTCAAGATCACCATTCTTTAAATGGTTCTTCACAAAAAGATCCATGGCCAATCAGTTAATCTTCACTGTCCAAATGATTTTTTTTTTGAAACACGTGAAGCTGGCTGACTTTTCCAGGCTTTGCGTTTGGAAGCTCGGAAAGTGAAAGAGAGCCAAGTGCACCATGGCTATATGGATGAAACATTGCCGAAAGTGCCAGTGGTGTACAATGCGTGCCCTGGCGTGCAAGATGTAAAGAAGGGACATATACCTGAAATTCGTGTGATTTTTTGGGAAGAATCTCACCATCATGGAAACAAACGAGGAGGTCATCGCATTTGACCAGTACAGTTGCTGAACTGTCTAATTCATGCTAATTCGACATAATTCGACCATTTCAGCTTGTCACTTAACAGTTGTATGTCGGATTATCTTGGTAGTTTTTCTTTTTCGTAAAGTATTGGTCAATCCAGATTTCGATGGGATTTCTACGTGCTCTTATCAATTCTGTGCCTCATAAATCTTTACACCTCAAGGTCGTCGAACGTGTATGTGCGTAGGTGTGCGGGCACCCATATGTGAGTATTGCGGCCTATAACGGTGTGAAGACGTATGTGTGTGCGTAGTGCCCTTTCTCCTCTTGAAGGACAAATGCCAAAAGTATGATCTCAATAAAGTGATGGCAAATCCACAACTCAATGGGACGACCAGATTATTTTGGCTGGGAAACACAACACCTACATACCTGTATATTTTTTTGTGGTTGTGTGGTTACTTGTCACTTTACAAAGCTTTTAAGCCATTTACATCGATTTGTTGATGACAGACATCATTCAAGAAGGGATCACGGCAATGCTGTGTTCGCTGATGCTATTCCATTACTCTACTTTTCTAACTTCCAAGACATCTAAGTTCTGGGGCCAGCCAAGCGTATCTTACTGCCCCTTTCCCAAGAAAAATCCACTACGAGGATCAGCAAAGTCTTGAAGGTACCTAAAGATGAAGATTTTATTTCGCTCCTTGCTTGCAAAAAAAAACGACAGAATACCAACAAAGCGGGCCCCTACCAGTAATACATGGTTTAACCTCGGATCTATAGATGGTCTTATAAATGGGCAACTGGGGGTATGGCTATAACCCCCATACCCCCCATATAAGTGGATTTAAAATCGTATTTGTAACTGGTACGGGCCCACTTTGAAGTTTGAGCTGGAAAAAAACGACTGTGATAAGTGTTTTTTTTGGTTGATCTAATATTATGGGTAACAAGGTCCTATTATTAAAAAATATAGAGAAATATGTTTTATGTTTTTTTTTTGAATCCTCAATTTCCGCACTTGTGAATTTCTCATGCTTTGGTCAGATGGCAGGATGTTCAACTTATGTTTTTGGTATAGTTTTTGACATTCTTGTCACCAGTTTTTTGCTATTGCCCCTGCCCAGTTTCCCCTCCCCAGAATCTGTGTTTTTGGTGCAAAACTTGGATTTTTTTCATATGATTTCCATAAGATGTTCAAAGATTTCCATAAGATGTTCATAAGATTTCGATAAGATTCTTATATTTTCCAAGTTGTTTTTCTGATCTTTTAATGGTTTTCTTATGGCTGTCCTGAAAACAATTCGGATCCGTCTGAATTTTTTGCTAACTTTCATGGAGTTCTAAGGGGCCCACCCCACAATGCCACGTTTCCCCCCTTAGGCCTTATCAAGGCCCTTATTTCCTGGCCGGGGTGGCATTGGGGGGGTACCCTTAGATTTCCATAAATTCGCACGTAGAGCTGAACCTGTTCACCTCCACAAAACTTAGCATCTATGGTTCAAGGTGACACATGGGAATTTCGAGATATTTAGAATACTTCAGAATATATGGAACCTATAGCCTCCAAACTTAGTCCTGACATTTTTTTTGAAGATGTCATTAGATGCTCCTCTCTACTCCCAAGAAATGTTTTGAATTGAGCCGAGTTTGAGAATCTTTGATCAGTCATCCCAGCCTCATCACAATAGGAGTGGATTCCTGCTAGGGATGGTGTTCCCACGTGTTTAAGAAAAGTTCTATATTGGAAGTGGATCATGAGTTGTTCTTCCCCTCCAGGTAGGGTGACTTGCCGGGCAAGATAAGAAGCACGTAAACCAGGTTAAGACAAACCATGATATACACTCCCATATGCTCCATGTATGGAATATTTAGCTACTTTTACCATACTTTTAAGCCAAATGTAGGTAGATATTCCATAGAAGCATATGGGACTGACTATATATGTCACTATACCAATTCAACTTTGTGGCACCTGCCGAGGTGGTATCGACGTTTGGCGAATGAGCAATTGGTGGAGGAAAGTGACATGAAACTTGGATGAAAGTTGTGTTATTCTTTTTGCTTTTGCGGTAATAGTTTCACTTTCTAGTATCATTTACTATGGGTTTCATCACCGATTTGTTGAAAAAATCACATTTTTCATGGGATTCATCACCTTCAAAGGGACATTAATCATGTTGATTTTGCCTTGCATATCTAAGGAAAGGTATCCCTTTGTTGAGACCTTGGGGTATTTTGCCAAGAACTCGGTGTTTGAGACATGACCTGGCAGGAAAGGTAAGGTAGTGTAAATAGTTGGTGAGAAATCAGTATATTTTAGTACAGATACATGGGCAGTGGTTCCCTCCCAGTAACAGTGGAAAGTGAAGGTCGGATATGTATAGTCTATATATATATATAGTTGTATATATATATATATATATTTACTCCCTATACGTATGATTCTACGTTTTCGCCACTTACCACTTACATCTCAAGGATTTCCTTGAAAGGGCCACTTTCGCTTGCGCAAATATTTTTCTTCAGCTGGAATGTGCAACCAAATTATCGCAGCAAAACCTGCATGTCATAGTGCTAGAGACTATGCTTTCAAGCACCATCGAAGATTCGAAAGCAAACCAGTGTCGATGGAGGCATGTGAACATTCACTTCGGGCTGAGTAGCTGGCTTCATAGGTGGAAAGCATGAAGATGGTGAGCTTAAGTGCCCAATTCCATCACCCCAGTCGCTATTCACAATATGGACAGAACATTCCCTCTTTTAACTTTTCTTGAGACTTGCGGCATGCGGTTATAATACTTAAATCCATAAAATGTCCTTTTTTTGGGATTTTCCAGGTGATGTCCAACAAAAAACAACCATCTTTTTTTGGGGGAAAAAGAGGGATTTCCCATTTTGAGGTGCCCATCTTTGGGATGAAGCATGTCACTTCTTGCGGCAGCATCTGAGATGCTTGGGTGCGCAGTTCTTTATCTTGCCGATCTCCAGCCATGGAACTTCCGACGGTGGGAACGTGAGTCCATTCGTGGTGAGGGAGGCCGCGGAAGGCTTGCTGTACAAGGCTTCGGGAAAACTTCGGGAAAAGGAGACTGAAGGGGGTGTTGGGTGTATTGGTGTATCAATTGATTTGGTGATATTTACGGGGTGAAGGGGTGTATTACCCAGTTCATATAGGTAGTTAATACTATGATTTTAAAGACAGATTTGGGATTTCTGAACCATCAACAGGGTGAAACATGGGTGAAGAAGGTGTGAAACATGGCGAAAAATGAGGAGAACACATGTTCTTATACATGAAGTTGTCTGAAACTTCAAGACGAAAAACGAATGAATCAATCACACTCCCCGAAAATTAACATGTCACCTCCAATCACTGATTTCAGACTATATTAGTTTTCTGATTTGTTTTGCTAAAAGACTAACACATTTAGTTACTACAGTATGACACTTTTGAGACCGCAACTTTCAATTTAGTAAGTGGCCTTGGGGGGACTGTACCAAGGGGTAACCCTCAAATTCCCATGATTCATGATCATTTTAGGATCCATGTATGGCATATTTGCCTATACATGAATGGTTGATTTTTTATGGTAATTTAATAGGCAAATATACCAGGCTACCATGGATCCTTTGGGTATGACGAATGCCGTTTCGGTGCTTTTCGATGAAGGTCCTGGCCAAATCGATCAAATCCATGCGTGATTTGCCACTCGTTCTCATGCGCTTTTCAGTGGCGGTGGCATCTAAAACTGTGCTTTGGCTAGTTTTGAGATATGATTTAGTAAAGTGAAACAAACACAAGTAAATCAAACCTCTTTTGTTTCTTTGTTGTTGTTGTTGTTGTTGTTGTTGTTGTTTTCCATGTTTGATGTTTATGTCTGATAGAAGTAACTTGGTCACCATTTTTTTTATGATTGTGCATGGCTCATTTTGTCTTTTAGTTCCAATGTCGAGGCAACAATAACTTTCCATCAAGACATCCAGCAGAACTCTTGAACAAGTGCCTTAAAGAACATGAGGGAGTATCATGATCATTCTTCTAACAAGCCGCTCTGGTGAAAAAAACATGCGCATAGTTTGGGTTGCCCCCTCTTCCAGTCATAGTTACCACCAGGAGTTTTAAGTTTTTTTGTTTTTAAGTGGGGTTGGGCAATTTATATCGACCTCAGAAGAGGTCACCCCAAAAGGTAGTTTAGGAAGGGAATCCTACCCAAAATGGCCTTAATTCAGATCTGCGGGGGTGGGGCCCTCATGAAAAGGAAAACGGCCTTAATTCAGATCTTTGCAGACGGCTGGGGGGAGTGCAGGATGTCCGAAGTGTGGTGGCCTCCATTCAGATTAAGGATTTACAACAATATTGCCCAGATTATAAACCTTGATTTGCCACTACTACTGGGAAGGGGTTTCCAACCCAGTGCCGTTTTTTTCAGGACGTCAAGCGGCCGGTGCCATTGCTGCGTTCGGGTGAGTTAGCCTTGCAGGAGGCACGGAAAAAAAATCCAGTGATACTGTTGATGGACGAAATCCTGCACCAACTGGGATGGTTAAAACCCTATATGGGATAATCATCATCCTTGGTGGTGCAGGATTTTGTCCATCAACAGTATGTTAGGCATTGGTTGGTAGCCAAGGTTGGTGGTCGAGCCAATTTTTTGAATTATAGGGACGTCACAAAATTGGTGGGACTGTGAACAACTGTGGTTCTGATCGTTTCTGCATATGCATATCGCAGCGACGAAGCTATAGATGAAGAAAATCCTATCAAAAAAACAACAACATCCTACATATCCTGCCTAGTCAATCGTAACGCATTGATGAATGATTAAACCATGCTGCCATGCATCAGATGATCATGACTGTATGCTTAGATGATATGATTTAGTTGTTGGCATAGATGAAGTCCTATTTTTATTGTAATGTTTCCATCATTTCAGTGCCAACTTCCAGCCCAAACATATCAACTGAAAAGTTGATCTATGATTATTGGACCGAACAAAACCGCTAGGGCCATGCAGTACACAGCACGGAGGAGGAGACGGAAGAATTTCTGGAGCAGGTGCTGAGGGTGTATTTGTGCCCCTTGGCATCAGACCGACTTGAGTGGCGAGTTCACACATCTCATTCTTGTTCTTGCGGATCCTCAGATGGTTTAGAGTCACCACCCATGGAAACATCCAAGTCATCTTAGCCATCTTCCAAACACAGAAACTGAGAAGAGATGCGGACCCCTTTGAAGTATCTAAGACATAGACATAAGACCTATATATAATCTGGGTGGTGGATTCAATTATGTTGTATTTTCATCCCTACTTGGGGAAGATTACCAGTTTGGACTAGTATTTTTCAACTGGGTTGAAACCACCAACTAGTCGTGAATTCAATGGGGTTTGACTGGAGCAAGGCTTGAATTCGCAATAAGACTGCCCAACTTGGCCCAACTGCCACCGTTGTGGTGTTTCCAGCCACAAGGCCTTACATTTTCCTGTGCTGTTGGTTCTGAATAGGGCCGGCAATGGGTTTCTTTGAGATTGGTTTCAAGTTGATTGTTTTGGCAAAACTCACCGATGTATTGGGGTGATTTCTATTGAATATCTAGTTTTTTTTTTCATTTTCACCCCGGACCTTGGGCAAAATGTTTCAATTTGACTACTGTAATATTTTTCAATGGGGTTGAAACCACCAACTAGAACCTTATGATGCACAAGGCATAGTGTTGATGCCTGAAGTTTTGCTAAGAAGAAGGCAGTAATTATATGTGCGATCGGGTCTAAACTCCCATTTGTTCTCTGTGTTAGGGGATAAACTCATCAACCCAATAGTAGGGGTTAATATACCCATTGTATTGTAAGGATTCCGGACATTTTTCATGTGGGATGAATTTATCGCCAAAATAAGGAGTTGATCCACCCCAGCACATATGGGTGAATACATCACTTGTGCAAGGTTTCAGCAAATGTTGGTAGGTGAACTATGGAAGATGTAGCGATGTCATGTGACTTAAGCTTCCGCAGAAGTTAACTTAGTACAGTAAATTCCACCGAAAAGGTCGCCTATATTGTTGGAAAACAAGAATACTATAGATACTTCCTATTCCATGCTACCTTAGGCATCACCTGATGAATGTTTACCTTTTAAGAAAGAAAAGAAAATCCTCAGTGTGTCTGTGAACTCCTTGTGATTTGATACAACAAGTTGTCATCTCTCAGACGGATTAGTAGGAGTTTTATGCGCTTGTTGCTTGGGAATTCCGTTCTTAACCAAAACCATTAGGATGAGGATGTCGGCTTGAATATTTTTTGAGTGCCTCATTTGAGCATCGAACTCAAAACCCGAAGTCATAGGAGTCGATTTTGATTGTCTGGAAGAATCTCTAGGTGATCCAAAAAGGGAGACATGTTGGCTTCATGAAAGTTTGCTAAGATAGTTTCGCTGATGGGGCAGTATCATCCAAAAGACTATTGACTATTGGGGTATGTTTGGGAGAGTGCTGGACTGTTAGATACTTAATGTATAATTCATATTCTCCAAAATACAGTACCAACATATCTCCCACTAGATCGGTTACACATTAGAGAAGGCATCGGCCTTGCGCTCAAAAAATTCGGGGGAAGATGTGAACATTTTTTGGGGGAACTGGCAGTGATTGGCCACTGAGCCAACTCAGGTCTTTGTCGTGATCTTTTTTGCCTCCATGCTTTTGTACAAGAAAGTGCAGGTCGCCGCAGCGTCCACGTGTCTCTTGTCAAACTGGCAAGCAAGGATGCCAGCTGTCGTTGTTTTGAGCTTATTATTAAAATTTTTTATTATAAGGAGTACTAAAGTTATCTAAAATTTATTCCCACCCTTAACTGCCCAATGTCGATGAATAGACCTCATTTCTTTTCTTGCATTGTAGTTTGAGATCACTGGTGAAAATCTTGACTTCTCGTTTATACGAATCTATGGGTGATCCGCAACCAAAAGGGTGAACAAAGAAGCTGCAACGCACGACATTTCATGCACTTCAGAAGGGTGGATCCTGATTAAGGTAGGGAAACCAATCAAGATCCAACAGTACTGCATATGTCAGTTAATTAGGTTGACCATAAAATGATACTGTCACCTACTAGTCCTGGAGCATTATGAGCTGTCGAACGTGTGTGCAGAAATTAAATCTCCAACCCGAGGGTAGCTATTGACCACGAAAGGGTATGGCGAACAAAAACTATGAGGTCAAACAAAAGAAAACAGAAATCCTTAGTATCATTGAAGTCGTGGTCCCTAAATGGTAGACCTACTGTAAATCTATCACTGCAAAATGGTGTCATTGTGGAAACTGCTTTTCTTTTGGGCCGGTATTTTTCTTAGAGTCCATGTTCAGTTCTTAACGGACATACACCCTATTTGATCCATACCGCAATTCTTGTGTTTTTTGTTTTTTTTTGAAGTACTCGGAAGTCAGCTGAGCAGTGACCAAAACCCTGGTTAATTGTTGTATAGAGGGGATGAAATCCTACCCAGCTATATGGGGATTGTAATAAGCCATTATAAGGAACCCTATTAAACAACCAGGATTCAATGGAATGTCAACCGGGTTTTGCTGCCGTTGCTCAGCTGGTTTCAATGGTTTTTTTCAGGCGCATTCGTGATGGTGATTCCATCGAAGTGGCCACTGTGAAGAACTTGGGACGCAAAATGGCAGAAGACTTCAAGATGTCACCTGTCTGGAGTTTCCTGGTTCCCTTAATGGGTGGTAGGTAGCATATAATCACCCAATTGGCAATATATACCATTTACATAATAGCACTTATATTTTGGCGCAATGGTGGAAAACAAACGATCCAAATCTGAAAATTTCATTAATGTTCAACATCTCCGCGACATATACGCATTTGTTAAGTGTAGTTGGTGGACCCTGTTTGTTACTAGCCTAGGAATCCCAAATAACAAAGAAATGTTGAGTCAAAAATTGTGTTTTCGACAAGGGTCGCTCAACCATCACCGAGTAATCAGTAATCCTTGCAACAAAGCACTTCAATTTCCAACACGGTTTTCAGGATGCTACTGAGAGTTGAGTAGGTTATGACATGTCATCAACCATCACTAAAAGTCTCATGTACCCAAATGAAAAATGTGTGTAAGATATGTAAGGCTTATGTAAAGGAACCCCCTCAAACAGCCTTGTGAGGTCAGTACCTCCATTTTGGGTAACTTTTGGTGAACTTTATGTCGTGAACTAACTAAGGCCTACAACATTGGTTGGTGTTGGTTGCTTTTGGAAACAGAAAACGGTTTCAAGAGAGTTCTGGAGATACAATAGACTTGTTTAAGAGATTCTTTCGTCGAAATTGCTTTTTGTTTAAGGTCTTCATGACTCTAGATCATTACTTCGGCATTGCTCCCATGCTTTGATGATGGTTGATATTAAAATAGTCTCTAAATTTACGTCTTTGAGATTCAAATATATCCAATGTGTCATATTTTTCTGCTTGTTCAAATTGTTGAATTGTTGACCACATTAAGGCCGTGAGCCATCAACCGTTGTTAGTTGCTCGTTTTCAGGTCCTATACATCTACAGAAGCTGGTGCGGAGAATCGTGTTGCTTGGTTTACATGGGTTTTTTTAATGGATTTCAAAAGAGTGGATGACACGGTAGTTGATGCCAAGGGATGATGCAAAACAGATGACCCATTGGGATAAGCTTTGGGATGTGAGACGGGTCCCGGGCCCCACGATGCAAATCGCACCTGCCAGGAAGCTGTCTCAACAGGAAACGATCATCCCATTTCAGGTGCTATATTAGTTTTTTTTAGGAGGGTAAAGTGTTTTTTTTCCCCGGAATCCGCGAGACTGAGAACACTATCATGAAATCCATGGTGGTGCCAATTGCAACCTGGGCGTGGTGCATACCCCATTTGATAGTGTGAATGGAAGGAATCCTATAGTCGTCAACGTGTGCACATTTGCATGTGCTGCTTAGCTAACTTCATCTAACTTCTGCACAAGCTCAATCGCTATATCCACTCCTTGTTTTCAAGGACATAATATAATCTAGGTTGTTGTTTCAAATTATTGTTCATGCTTAACTCTACCTGGAGAAATGATGCAATTTGACTAATATTTTTCAATTGGCTTGGTTCAACCATGACCTACTAGTGCTTTGTATAATGTAACGTATGTTATGGACATTTCGACACTTATTTGGCCAGCAAAAATACAAGAATTGAGAAGAAGATCAATCTGGCGTACCATTGGGACATTGAGTTCACGTGATGTGAGATTCCTACTACATAAAAGGTAGCTAGGGATTTTCCTTGAGTGAAAAAAGTTAGTGGTTTCAAACATCGTTTATTTTAAAAACATGTTCCGCGATTCTTAGGCCGGCGAAAGGAGCAACAGAAGAAACATGTTGTCATGGTTGTAACACTTTTTGTTTGGGGAAGATGAAGCCTTTTTGTTTGTACCAACTGGGTAGCTTAACCGCAACTTTTGAATATTTGATACATAGTGATCCCAGGGAAGCGAGTTGGTTAAATTCAAGCACAGTAGGGTGATGGGGTAAATGACACGGGCCCTACCTGTCTCAGCGAGGATGTCCAATTGCCATGTTTCTTCAGAGGATATCCCGTCCAATGATTCATCCCCTAATATGCTCCATGGAACTGGAATGTTTGCCTACATGTATCATGAATCTATAGTAAATGTATAGGTAAATATTCCATACATGGAGCATCTGCAATCTATCAAAAAAAGACCTCCAACATTAATTCATCAATTCATTTCCCCGGTAAGACTTTGAAGACAGTCTTGGCAGTTGTGGCTACAAACCCAATCCCAAATGGCTAGATACCAAAGTTGGAGAAGCACATGTGACATGTATACTTCTTGTTAGGCAACACCTGACAGATTTTGCCTGACAGATGTGGGAGGTGAGACTGGGAGTCTAGAAATACACCACACGCACATCTTCATTTGGGAGTTTACCCATACAATCCATGGTAGCCTGGTATTTTTGCCTAATAATTTACTGTACAAATCAACCAAATGAAGATAGATATGCCATACGTGGATCCTATCGGTTATGATTTAACTTTTGAAATTATGTTGAGTGTTGTTTGTGTAAGTTTTTGTTTCGTATGTTTGGGGGGGAAAACATCATACGTTCAAAACATGTGTCTTCACTCATTTCATTCGTAACTTTTTTATGACTTGATATGACTTGACTTCAAAGGTCAACATGTTGAGACCTTGAATTTAGGTTTGACTAAAACATCACAACTCACCCAAACACTCAATGTATGGTATATTTGCCTGCATTTCTGGTTTTTATGGTAAATTTGTTGGTATATAGGATATTTATCGTATATATATATATATATCCATTCAATCAACTCGTCCTCCCCAACCACCAGTACACACACACACACACACCTCCCCTCCTATGTTTATATACCATTGTCATGTCATCCATTGTCTCTTCTTGATTAAAAAAAACGAACATCAAAAATCAAGGTGTGCGTCTTAAGTTACTTCGCTTGTACGGTGCGTTTGATTGCTGCCACTGTGTGTACCTTTGGTGATGCACTGGGCTGCTGTTGGCCACCCAAAGTGGCGCCTCTACAGGTGGAATTCGGCCGGTTTTTTGTTGACGGGTTGACGGGTTGACGGGTTGGGTGGGGAAGCACCTAGAAAAAGATACGGGATTGCGGGGGGGCGGGTGGGTTTAATGTATGCCTAAAGATCCTATACTTGTTTTTAAAGGCTTAGATTTAAGGTGGTACATGGATCCTCTGGGTGAAAGGGAGAGGGAAATCTGATAATTTGGCGGATTTGGCTGGAGAAAATGATGTTCATTCCGTTGATTCTGCTACTGTACCAAGTGGTCCTCGTCAAAAAGGAGGAATGGAATGTTTGTAAGATGTCATTCTGGGATCTTCTAGGTGTTGGAGTTGTTGTTGACCAGAAGTACGATTGTATACACTCCTTAGAATCTGTAGCCATGCCTGAAACATGGTGGCTCGAATACTGGAAGATAGTCCGTGCATCTTTGTAGCGGCAAACTGGTGGGTTTGAGGGGTGTAGCCTGCAGGTGGATTTATACTTGTACATTGGGTTGTTCCCCCTTCCTGGTAATAGGCACCACCGGGATATTTGCATTGTCATTAGGGGATCCCTATAAAGCTTCATTAGCCACTATTACTGGGAAGAGGGGACATCCCAACTTATACTACAATGTGCTTCATTCGTTTTCCTAGCAATCTCAGAAACGTTTTCCTGATTCATCGCTTGGTGCATATCATATCATTTCATCACGACATCATTGAACCATTTTTCCTTCAACAGGTAGCTTATTCATACGGAAATCCTCCTCACCCCAGCAAAAATCCAGCTTGGTGAGTCATTTCGTCCTACTAGTAAGGTGAATGCTAAGCCGACCCAAAGGGAGGGAAATCGATTCCCATACATGACATAATGATATGACATATATGACTGTTCCAAGTATACCGATACGAGTATATCACCAACAAAAAACACGTGTGCTACACACTCTTGAAAACACATGTGATGTGTTAAAGCCCATGTCATGGTCATGATCTCCTGAACGGTTTTCGATCGCCAGGTCGTCATCATTCCAATGATGCGCTACCAAGATCGCGTCAAGGATAGACGGATAGTCTTGGTGTGATACAACTGGATGTACGATTTGTAACTAGCTTCAGTTGCTTACTATAGCTCATATCATGGTTTGTTGTTGCTGTCACACTTAGTGTGCTCTGGTTGCTGCTATCATTGTTGTAATCTTTGTTGGTACTTGGTTGGTTCGCTTTGGTTTGGTTTGGTTTGGTTTGGTTTGGTTTGTTGTTGTTGTTGTTGTTGTTGTTGCTGTTGTTGTTGTTGTTGTTGTTGTTGTTGTTGTTGTTGTTGTTGTTGTTGTTGTTCTCCCTTAAAACCTACAGGACGAAGTGGGACAGCACTCACTCCAGCGCATCTTGGAGTGGTGCGAGGTGCGCCATTGGGTTGAAAGGTGGGCCCCCGGAAAACCAGTTTCCATCAAACATTTTGAATGGGACCTTACCAACGGACCCCTAAGCAAGTTGCTAGGACTATTAGATACTCAGGTTTAGGAGTCCGTTCAGTGGGTCCTGTTGGAGATTTCTTGGACAGTTATAAATGGGGTGAAAATACTCCTATAGGTTGAAATAGCCCAGATATTTTTTTAAAGCAAAGTGCAGATAAGAAGCTGCTGCAGGAATTGTTTACACATTTTTTTTGGGGGGTATTTCTTGGATGATTTGGTTATATCCCTAGTTCGGCCATTTATAGCGGTCAGAACTCCATTTCCAACTGGTAGGGACCCACGTAGTATATGGATGTATACCTGCAAACCTTCACGCCTTGCAACTGTTACTGGGAGGCTGGGAGGGGGGCATGCATCTCAATGATTTACGTAGGATTTGTTTGGGTCAAAGTGATTTCTACAGCATTTTAACTCACCATTTGGGGAACTGCCGAACTACATTTTTACAAACAAATCTAATGCAAATGTAAATGGGAAAACCACTTTCTGGTGGTTTCAGCATGTTTCAGCTACCCAGATTTGAAAAACACCCCCAATGAAGCAGCCAGTGGTCGAGATTGATCATTGGTGGTTGACTCTACCTTGTTGAAGTTCATATCAGGATGTGGTTCTTACACATACAGTGTATCTGCAGTACTGTATATGAGAGTGGTGGACAAGGGAATGTGTTTT
Organism: Breviolum minutum Mf 1.05b.01; assembly: GCA_000507305.1. Classification (NCBI taxonomy): domain Eukaryota; class Dinophyceae; order Suessiales; family Symbiodiniaceae; genus Breviolum; species Breviolum minutum. Next base: position 63,464 of record DF241181.1, read on the forward strand.
ATTTATCGTTGCCATTTAAAGATAACGGTAGTGCTGTCATGTTTTGCTGTAGTTTGCTTTTTGAGTTTACTTCATGGTGTTTTATGATCATGAACATGGTTTCATATCATGCAGGATCAAGGTTGCATATCAAGGTGTAGGTCTAACGTGACAGTGACAGATTGGCATATTGCCTCACCCATGTACTACATTTGTACATATCAATGCTTTTGAGACTTTGGCTGTTCTTGTATTGTATTGTTATGAGTGTTGACCTTAGTGTGTATATATTCCCAACAACCATCAGGTGTTTGACTCCAATCCAATCTCTCTTCTTCAGCCCTTTGAGTTTCATAAGAATATAGAATTGTATTTCAGTGTATTTAGTATACACGCTGGGATGCGAAGCCCGCAGCAACATTGGCAAATGCAGGTTTAAATCTAATAGGGATGGATCCCCGAGCAAAACTAGCATATAAAACCCTGGTGGTTACTTGGAGGATCATGCCAGTTAGCAAGTAGTTATATAGCAACCCCATATATAAGCCATGAAACGCCCATTTGGAAGGGGAATAACCCGATCCTTAGGGGACAACAACGAACCATGGTTAACCACTTACATCCACTGGGAGCCTATCCTCCAAGTACTGGCAACATGGGAGGGCGTCTCCCATCCCAACAGTTGCCAGGAGGCCCGACATCAATTGGAATCCGAATCGATTCGGGTGCGGGACAATGGGGGTGGAATATTGGATGGGAAGAAGAACAAAAGGTTGAATTGTTTGGTCCGCCCAGATGCTTAACGTAGGGTGTATTTACCTACATTTACCCCTTAAACTACCCAAATGTAGGTAAATAGACCATGCACTGAGTGTTTGGCTATTAGGTCATGAACATGACCCCGCCAAGCAGTTGTAGATGATTTAGTCTGAGTTGTACTTTATTTTTCTTTTTGACATATTTGTTGTGTGTAACAGCGAGATATTACTGGGAAAACATTAAGTTTGAGATCATCGATAAGAGTTGAGGTATGATTTTTAGATATCCAAGCGCTCATTGCGGGGATTTTGATGGCAATGAAGATGGCAGTCTTTGGCTGTATTTTGAGCGCAGGCTGAGATGTGTATATTCCCCCTTGGAGCTGTTTAGAGTTATATTTTGAGGGGAGCATTATACTGTCCAAATTGAATCTGTAGGCACTGGGTGTTTGAAGCATTGAAAACTCAACTGATCAGTGATGTCAAATGATGAAAACATGCGGAAAAAGTAGGTAAAGATGAATGGGACCCTTATAACAATGCCAAATTATTAGAAGCCAATTTGTAGTTGAATTTATCTCCAGAAAAAAATCCCAATTTAACGGGTCAGTTAGATACTTATTATAAAAACGAACTTTTTTCACAGTATTTGATCATGGGTCCCAAGGTTGGGTTATATTACTATTTCAATCAAATACTTTGGGGGTTGCCAAAACCTGGTTCACAGGTGGGCAACTAATCCATCCATTTTATGAAGGGAACCAAAAAACCTTCACTGTCAACCACCAGTGTTTAGTCAGGGCCCAATAAATAAATGTAATGTGCATATCTTACAGAAGATTGGCTGAACCTTTTTGTTCAGGCAATGTCCATACACATGGCACCGCACCATAGAACCCTCACCGTTGAAATCACTCATGTGCCATCTCAAAACGAAACCCTTCGCAGTTTTTCCAACATGATGCTATCCAAAAACCTAGGTGGCGGTTTCAAATGTTCTTTATTTTCACCCCGAACCTTGGGGACATGATCCAATTTGACGAGCATATTCTTCAAGGGGTTGGTTCAACCACCAACTGTCCAAAAAATCTCAAGACATGTTCCAACTCTTCCAATCAAATCCACCTTGAAAGTTGAAATCCCACCCACTCCATCGGCGTTTCAATGGTCCATAGATGAGCAGATTGGGCAACGAGCAGGATAAGTTTGATCATACAATAGATGATAATAATTCTCGCTTCTCACTCATAATGGATTAATATGATTCCTAATCAGATAGTAATTGAACTTAACTTAACTTTTTATGTCTTCTTGTCATAGGAAAGCAATCTAGTTTCGTTTCTCAACCGGGTAGTTCCACCACCACCACCACCACCACCACCACCACCACCACCACCACCACCACCACCACCACCATCAGTTTTGGTTTGGGTAGGGCAATTGTGTTGTCGTTTTGTTGAATCTATGCAAGCTTTTAAGGTGAAGAGTGATGTCGAGAACGAGACCCCTGGGAAACGAATTCGTCATTGGATTAGTCGTGGTGTACCCTTGGTGCTCACCGTGCAATTGGCCGAAGGACAGCCATCGGTCGGAGGAGGGTGATTTGATTTTTTTTGATGGTGAATCTGATGATGAAACAGGAGGATGAGGAACAATTATAATCACTATTATTGCTGTTACTACTGTTGATGGAAGAAATCCCAAACAACCACCTGGGATGCATAAAACTCTCTAAATAATGGGATAAACTACCAACCTCAACTGGTTAGCCGGAGTTCTTCCATCATTGCTATTACTATTGCTATTCTTATTACTGTCACTCACTCTTCTTATTCCTATCTCAAAGGGGTTGGGGAAAAACACCAACTAGTACTGAAGTGGGAAAGGATGGTCAAGGCAACGATAGGCTTCCTTCTCTGACCTCTCAGTACTTCATCATGGGAATCCAACTGCTGCCACCCCGGAAACAACGCCTTGGTCACCCTTTGTTAAGGGATCATGGTGGTTGATTACACTCCGGTAAACCAACATAGCTGGCTGGAAAATTGACCCGGAATGAAGATGCATTTCCTATTGAAAATGGGGATATTCCATTGCTACGTTAGTTTACCGGAGGGTATACTAAATAAGGCCCATGTTTCTTTGGGGGGGCTGGCATTGGCAGAACCTAAGATTCGCAGGAAGTAAACCTGAGAACAAGAATGTTCAGCGGAGGATGCCAATTGTTGGTGTCAATGACGGGGCAAATATCGCAGAGTAATCGGAGATTCATCTTTTGGCAGAACCAGAAACCCTCACTCTCGCAAGTTCCTGAAATTTTACGCTGAAAATTCCTCAATGATCATGTCCTTTTTTCATCTTTTTTCAATATAGTGATCTTTTGTCATGATGGTGTTTCCGGGTCCCATTGTATAGCCAAGATACAATCAAGAGGGATGTCGAAATCATCTAAACAAAAAATCTTCGCAGGCGCCTCGCTTTTAGCCAATGTTCGGATGACCGCCAGAGATATGCCAGGTGCCGACCCGGTCCAACGGGGTCAACCGGGAAAAGGCAGGAAACACCCCCGGTGAGAACGAAGAATATGTCCAACTCAAGACGCTGTTCTAGCTGGTGGTTTCAAATATTTTTTATTTTCACCCCTATTTGGGGAAGGTTTCCAATTTGACTAATGTTTTTCAAATGGGTTGAAACCACCAACTAGTTTTTGATTTGGGAACAAAAATCCGAGGTGTGTAGTGGGAGACCGGATGCCCTACGGCCGTTGTACGAAGTGTGGTTTTTTAGGTTTTTGCTGTGTTGATGCTACGGCAATGATGGGTGTCATGGGTTGGGGTGGGGGTGATGGTAACGTTCCTTGACGTTGCACGCATGGTCGATGCTACGGCAATGATGTCAGCACGTGTGCCAGATCCGTCAGCACGTGTGCCAGAGTTACCGTCTAGCCCAGAAGAGGAAGCCCAGGAGTCTGCAGTGCCTGACATTGGTCCACAAGGCTCCTCCTTGACTATTTCTGCTCGAGGCCACATGTTTGAGAATCTCTTTTTGCAGACAAACGCCAGTTCATAGAGGAAATGACACATCAATCTGTGCCAGTGTGGCATCCTGGCCAAGAACGTTATCGGTGGGGTGGCTGCAAGCATTGCGCACATCTATCCTTACAGCCGCATGTCAACCGCACCGGCACCGTTCATCCTGGAATGCTGCTGTTGCGATGCAGCAGTTGGTTCCGCAGGAGCAGTGGGAAAACCTGCTGGTATAGCTACCCGTTCCCCATGCAACTTTTTCATCGCCTGCCCCGCCAAATGCAAGTTTTCTGAAACCAAGATGATACATTTTCACATGCGACCTGAGCAAAATCATCGTTTCGCTACAGTGGCATGCTCATTTTCTGTCCATATAATGTACATTTTCTGCACGGCCGCGAAACAGCCGGGAACCTAGTTTGCACATCTTATATTTTAATATTTTACATCATACTCATACCTACTAATGCTAGTTTGGGTAGCAGTGAATTCAGCTCTGACATTTTACCACGTTCTCTTCAATTGGTTTGTCATGTCTCACACACACAGAAGTTTCACAAAAAAACATGGAACATTGTCAATGTCATTGTTTTGAATGGGACACCAATGGGGTTTTAATATAACTGGGGCCTAATCTTGAGATTTAGGATGATCTTGGATCATATTTGAGGAAAATCCATGTATCTAGGATAAGTTTGCTGGACAATGTCACATTCCAATTTAATAAACAAGGCCATGTTTTAGTGTTTAAGGTGAGTATTCTCCAAGTGGATGAGCCAATTGGCCAGCCTTGAAGTTGGATTTCAACCCTCTTTTACGGCGTTTTTTTCAAAATATTTTTTCTGGTTTTAATAGGAATCCTTATAATGGGTATATAAACACCTACTATTGGGCTGATGACCATCCCTTATTATATGGAAATAATTGGAGTTTAGGCCTTGGCACTTGGCACACATAAATTCACCCAAGAAGTTTAACAGTTTGACAGTTCGCCACTGAAAAATGGTGGTTGGGAAGACGTTTGCCTTTCCTAGTAGCGGGGGCCCGGTGTTTTTTTTTTCAGGGGCGAAGTGTTTGTTAAACTTCGGGAGGGTAAGATGAGGTTTCAACTGTGGGACCTTGGGAGCCTTGCAACATCCGAAACAAAAAACCAAAAAAAAAACTCCCCGTTTGACTTCATCTTGGGATATGTAAAAAATTGACACAACAAAAAAATATCATGGAAGATTTCCTAAGGCCTAGAATCGACAGTTCGCCATATACCCCAAGAAACCTCCATGATTTTCATAGTCTCTTCCTTGGATATGGTTCCCCAAATCCTTCGTTCTCTCGGCGTATCTTGGGCTGAAGTCGACCGAGGTGTAGAGGTGTCAAGCCAAGTAGCAACTGCCTCCGTTGAAGCTGCAAAGGAAGCAATGAAGCAACTGGAGGAGCCGAACACCGTGCCGTGCCGTTGGCGAATGCAAAACTCTGGAAAAACCACCAGGATTTTAAACCTTCATTTTCCCCGGGAAAAAAAGGATTCTTTGCAGAAAACCAAGTGAATTTGCATGGTTGCTATAGACATGTATCTGATAGAGTTCCATGGATGGTGTATTTACCTAAAATTTCTAGTTGATTCTTATGGTATATTGGTAGGTAAATAGACTAGTCCCATGAATCTTATGGGTATAGGCAAGTTATGCTTGGTGACTTAAACCAGTCCCTATGTGTTTTTTTAATGTCGAGTTATACTACACCCCCACTTATTTGTTGGGAGATTCATGGAAACAAGCGATGAACACCTGGATCACGTCATTCAGAATGTGTTGCTGGCGTCGGTTTATGGGTTTTGTTGCCACTCAAACACTGGTGATTTTAGGGGATTTCAAAGATTTAACGGGATTATTTTTTAAATCACGACCCTTGGAAACAAAAAACAAAACAATTTGGCTTGTATATATTTTTCGAATGGGAGTAGGAAGATCAACACCAACTAGGAGATAATCTAAGGTTATTCAACATACCTTGAAAACACATGACCTTATTTTTTCCCCTTTACCAAGAGCCCAATTTTATGGATTCTTTTCGGATTTACCGAAATGAAGCAGCGAAAAACATATTAAATAAGAAACATTGGATTCTGTTTTTGTTTATCTTATTGTACTTGGGCATCTAGTTCTATTTCCAAGACGTGCTCGGTAGAAATATCTATTCTCCTGAGGGTATATGATGATTAAAAAAACGTCAGTGATTGTCATATCAAGTTCAGTGTGGTGAGCATGGTTTTCATGACTATTCCCAGAGGATTGGAATTTATTCTTGTAGGGATCATATATGGCATGTTCAGGTGCTCTGGGAAGATATATCCCTTTCGGAGTAGTGATGTGCTGACACTAATAAAAGATCTACAAAATCTAAGCGACTCACTGGACTCGAACCTCAATGGATTCGGACCTTATTTTTCAGTTTTTTTTGGACCTCGGAATTTGGAAAACCAGAAGCAGGGTGAATAAACTGACACCCTTAAAACCCTATAGTCTTCGAAATGCGTCCAGTCATACTTTGTGAGCAGGTGTGAAACGGACCCCCTAAACCCCTTATTCTCCGGAGGTGTTTTGGGGGGGTGTTTTTTTTGGCAGCTACTCATAAGGCACCAAATCTTATAGGCTGGTTAGTGAACCACCATTTTTTTACAGTTAGGGTCTATCATCCAAACATGGACCACCATTTTTATAATGCTGGTTGAAACCTCCAGGGGTATGTTTCCTTTTGGCCACGAGGAGATGCACTGGCGGCTTCAAAGAAGATGGACAGGACAGATCATGAACAGAGGGTTTTACTGGGGATCGGAAGTGACAGGATTTTTTTTTCTGGCATTATATCAGCTAATGGTTAATTGTTGGTTTGGGTTGGTGGTTTGGATTCCTGGGATCCTCTTAGGAAAGGGATTCTTACTTAAAGGCACCCTTAGAATCCCAAATCACCAACCCAAACCAACCGTTCACCACTAGTTGACTTTATGTTCCTCCTAACTGATCCCCATTTTCATGACTGTCACCACGGACCCCTACCTCCACAAGAAAATTGTGCTTATCCCATGTGTCATACATGATTTCTTGTGGAGAACACTTAGAAACGAGGAAGGATTGGGAGGAAGACTTCCAAAAATCGACCGATCATGACGACAACATGATGGGAGTTGAGCTGATCGATGGTTAGACAAGATTACATGGTGTTTTAATTGTGTTTTGAAGATATTTGTAGGCAGGATCACTGTGAAAAGTTCCACTGGCTCATCCCAAACTAACCTGTCCAGTATGGAGGGATCATGGTATACATTTTAAAAACCCGTCATGAAGGTATTTGTAACCATCTTAAGATATTTGATATGGGATGTGCTCCATTTCCGAATGGTTGATTTAATAACTTTTGGTAGGAATTCAAATTTGAAAAACGGAAAAAGCAGGTGAGTAGAATCGGAATTCAGGTGATGATCAACATGATCAAACAATGTTGCACCATCTTGGATGGTAGAAAAACAAAAGCAACATTTGGTCAGATGTCATTTTCACATCGAAAAGAGATGGATTTCGAAAAAATGCTTTGGAGAGTAAGGAGGATAAACAACCAAGATTTATATGGATTCTGAATAATTTGAGGGTACATACCGTAGATGGACAACATATTCAAACCTCGAGGAAAAGATTGGACTGACACCCAGTTCCCCAAATGTCAAAGTTAAACAACGTGTGCGTGACGTGTCATGCTGCGGGGTTTGATTTGTTTTGTCCATCCGTCTCAACGCTTGGAAAAAGATAGCAACTTTGAAATTTGGGGGGCACGGGGGATAATGTTGTCCAGGGTTTGAATAATTTGTCCATCTAGGGTATGTTTATAAACATTGGATTTTTGTTGAGCCCATACGAGGAGATGTAAACATTGGGCCTTGAAGTTAAAAAAATGAAATTCCCTTCATAAAAAAAACGAACAGTTTATGGTTATACCCACTTAGTTTCCAGGGGTTTGGCGTTTTCCCCAATCAATGTATATATGAAATGACGATGTCATCATATCTGAATCCGTCACGAAACCCATGGCTTCCATGGCTTGGCTATGCTTGGCTTCCCAGGAGAAGGCTCTCAGGTGGAAAAAAAAGGGGTGTTGCAGATTCCAAATCCCCTATGAGGCCGTCGAAGCTGAAGAAGCTTTGCTTGGGGAGTTTTCGGGAAGTTTTCCCCGAAAACTAACCAGTATCCAACTTGAAAAACCAATGGTTTAGAAGATGAACATGTCCTTTTGAACTTGTCCCTTTTTGAGGGACATGGTAATTTTTGGGGCGAAAATTGTGTTGATTCTGAAGCTAAAAAAACAAGCAAAGCCAAGCTGTGCAGAAGGGTTGTGTGATAGGATGTACATTTTTTGTTGGCAAATTGTATACGTAGTTGAAAGACGAACCATTTTTTTGTACCTGGACCTTCCAAGGGGTGCTGAATGGATGATAAGGGGACATAAGGGGTGCCTATACACCATCCCTTAGGGTTCAAACAGCACCCTTTGGAAGATGCTGGTATATAACGTTTTACTTTATGCGCTGCTACTTTTGGCTGACTTGATGCTCCAGATTCAATGATTTTCCTTGCACGAGAATCCAATAGGATCTGGTCGGAAGCTAAAATTATGTCGATGAAATACTAATTGACCCCCACCAAAAATCAAGATATGCTTTGAATTGTCAGTCACTTGGAAAATGATCTGGTTAAGGTATAGTTAAGGTCGCTGAAAGGTAAATGTTTAGGCTCCAACCACCAACCGTTACCAACAACCATATATTGCTTGGAAAAATGGGGAGATTGGGTCTTTAGGATTTTGGTTGTCCGTAGCACTTCTGTGGAAGCTTCATTTGTTCATATTTTTTGTTCCGACCCACACAACTACAAAACACTGGATCGATGGAGAACGGATTGGGGGGATTTTTGTTTAGAAGAAAGTCATGGTTGTCGGTGACAACGGAAGAGCAGCGGTCGGAATCCAGGAGTATCTTAAGAAGCCGGCAATTGAAACACCGGCATGACTCATGGCATGATGGTAGATATGATGGTATTGTAGCTTTCAAAATCTCCTACAGTATCTACTGTAGGTGGTGGTTTCAAATATGTTTATTTTCACCCATATTTGGGGAAATGATTCATTTTGACTAATATTTTTCAGATGGGTTGAAACCACCAACTAGTTGTTCAAGGTCTCGAATTTGTTTCAACCTTGCTGCACACTGCAACTGTCTTAGCTGGCTCGAAGCTTGAATGTCGAGTGACCCTGGCTATGAAAACGAATGGCTGTTAAGGTTAATCTAGCCTACCTACATAATCACTTGGAAAAAAAAGATGTCAATAAAAATCACGGGACGTGTCAAGAATCAAGAACATGACATTCAGTATTGCAAGTAGAATCAAGAAGCAAACACACTGCAGTTTTTCGTTTTGACAATTATCTCTGATATCTCACTTGGTGAGGGGTAATTTGTTGTGCTGTTTGAGTCAAGCAAGAAGCTATATGTACACTATATCTATTACACAAGTTTTAGCTGATCACTTTTATTTTCCTATTATGATTGAGGGGTTTTCAGAAACTATCAACATGTTCTGTTCCTTACCCTGCCACTTAGCAGTGATCCCTTTCTGAAGCTGTCTAGCGCAGCTAGTATTGCGTCTTCACCTTAGTGGGATATGGCGCAAAAACCGATCACATCACAGGTCCCTTCATTGATCAATGAAAAAAACCCTGGTTGGTTGGAGTATATTGGGGAGATTATACAACCCATGTTATATAGGGATTATGATAAACCATTATAAGGATCCCTATTAACCAACAAGTATAATGGAAAATAATTAATAAGTTTTTTTCTTTGGCTCCATTGACTTTGTATTAGTTGGCTTATCAAAATAATCTTCATTTTCATAGCTTCAAGTGGGTTCTAGAATGGTGACCTACGGGATTGGGCAGGGTCTAACATGGCTCTATCCTTGTAGACTTTTGTCTACAATGGGGTGTGTGATGATGGTTCCTATCTTGTATAGAGAAAGAAAGGTTGCCAAAGTCAAAATCCAGTTCGATTGTTCTTTTTACGGGTTTGGTTTGGGAATTATATAATACCTGTAGATTACAATCTCCCGTTTTTTGAGGGCCTATATTTTTTAGATTTTGGAAGTATACGGTCGCGTCGAGTCTTGGGACTCTCTATCAAGCTGTCCAAGTCTTCTCGAGAGTTCCCTCCGGTTTGGCTGTTTGAAGACTGGAATCATTTGGGCGAAGAATTTCCATGACCCCATGATAACAGAAAACCTGCTAACAGAAAGCTGAGTCTTTTGAACGTTTCACCTTCCCAAAAAAGGGAGAAAAGCTTAAAGTCAAGAGCATTTGTGACGCAGGGATGATTATAACTCACCACATTTGACGAGGATAGATTTTAGGATCCAAATACCTCATGATTGGACATATTTGGGCCCCCAGAACACAGAAGTAAAATATGACGAGAACGAGTCAAATAACTACGGTGTTCATGATTTTGTCTCTCAGCATCACACCACCTCCAAAAGGTTTTCTGTCAGCGAACTGCATCATTTGATGTTCTCAAAGTGCAGGTTGTGAAAATTACAATGTGACGATTTCAGGGTTTGCCAGCTTGATTCCTAGGATCATGTAAGCCTGGAAAGCTAGGGTTCATGGTACCTTTCCAACATGGCAGCAAGCAAAAATTCAGATCTTAGATCATTTTCCCGGGGATGGTCCGAATTCCTGGATTTCATCATGTTACATGCATTCAATTGGAAATTAGAAGAGAAAACAAATATATATATACATATATACATAGATATACGATATATCTTTACAGTACAGTATAAATGTATATAATGTATAAATAAAACATATTATGATAAGAAACAATCTTCTTTCCTCTACTCCAAATACCCGTTTGGGGAGCTTTTCCGGACTCTTTGTAGGCCCCCCAAAAAACACCTTTATCTGAGGTCATGCTCCCATTGTCTGCAAGGCGGACCGTGGCACAGTAGTGGCTGATGTGGTGTGTGCGTAAGAGCCTATGTTGAGACGACCTTTTCCGCAAGATTCATGGTCCTGCAAATATGGATGATTCCTCAACATGTTCTGACTTAATGATGGTGTGATGTCCTGTAGGGATCATTAAATTACCCAATATTTCGCGGGATCAAATTCTGGAAATGCATGATAATTTCGAAGAATTTCCCATTCATAGTGCATTGTTTGGGTTGGTAATATAATGACCCCTGTTTGCTTGTTTTAAGAACAAAATTGGATTGCCTAGGAATTCTTGATGGCATTTTGGGGATACTAAGGTGTCGTTGATGGTGACATGACCTCCACTGCCAGGATCAAAAGGTCACGGATGGAATCGCCTGGTTGTGAATCATTATATATATCACCCAGAGATGGTGTTAGGTTGATAGAAGAAATCCTGCACCAGTTGATATGGTAAATATTCCATTTTTTAACAGGGTTTTCTACATCCCAGGTGGTGCAGGATTTCATCCATCAACAGTGGGTTTCAAACATGGCTTGATTTTTGGTTAAACCCGCAATCCTTCGGACAGCTACAAAATAACTTATCCAACAAGTTAAGAAGCACAAACATGGCCAGGGGTCGAATCTTGCGAGAGTATGATAGACCACTGTCTCGAGAGGCACTTGGGTCGTTTTTGGTTTTGGTCACCATGCAGCAGTCTTGGCGTTGGGAGTTTCCTTCTTGAACTGGTTCGAGCAGGCAATCTTTTTTCTAAACTTTGGGGGATTACAGCTATTTGGTCGTCCATGTTCCAGCCAGCTATCTTAGAGTTGTTGGAGATTTGCAAACCTTGAGCGTAAGAAGGGACTTCCCAAAAAATACCGACTGTTCTCATTGTTACCTGGACATGTTGTATTTTGATCAACGGATTTTTCCATATTTTTCTTCTGGCAAAAAGTTGGCCTTATGGTGGATGCAGTCTATATGTAATAATTGTCTAATATATCACTTCTATACCAGGTATGGTCTGGATGCCTTGGGTTAAAGGGTTAAAAGAAAAGCATGAATTGCCAATTCCCGAAATGCAGCGTTGGACATGATTGATGGATTGATGGATTGCCTCACCTATTTGATCACTCATCCCTGGAAGTCAACCATCATTTTAAAAATGGTGGTTCCTTTTTGGAAGATGATAAACTCCTACTAAAATAATGGTGGTTCGGAAACCAACCTATAAAAAATGGTGGCCAAGGACTTCCAGGGTCATTACACCCCAAAATTCTGCTTTTGGATCAGGGAATCCTCCCCAAAGTTGCCCCAAAGATTCAAGGTTTTTGTTGCTCGGAATGTGAGGCATCGACATTGACTCCTAAAAAAAAAATGTTTGTTCAATCCAAAAATAGACCCCTTTTAACGGACAATTGACAAGAAATTGTTGGACACTTTTTGGATATCCAAGACTAAGAGTAAGACTCAACGGTTCTTTACTTTTACTATAGGTGGTAGCAATTCAAATATTTTTTCAATGTGCACCCACAATTACTTTGTGTTTCATGGTCCAATGTGACGCAATGCGCATATTTTTCAGTTGGTCGGGGAAAAACCCACCAACTACTATTTTCTTTAGTCATATGATCCAGTTGTCACATCTAGAGGGTTAAACCTGGAGTCGAGTCGTGAACCGATGTCCAGCTAGTTTTGGGAGAGATTTGCAGAGTTACTTCTGTTCACAATCAAATCTTCTCCACATCTTGAAAGAGAAATAGGCTTATATATAGTGGATGACAATTCAAAAAGACACGGTGAGGAAATACCAGCAGATATTTTTGTTGTGAAACTTTACACCCCCGAAAACTAACATAGATATCGACAAACAGCCATATGTGAAGCCGGAGATGCATTTTAAATACCATCATTTTTGGTATCTGTGTTGGATTTCGATGGGGTAAACCACCAAGAAGAATCGAAGTTTCTGCAACGTCAGGGACATCTTCCAACGTTCTCACCTTCACGTCGCTCGCGCTCACATCAGCGCGTGGTAAATCCCAGTCGACTGGGTGTTTTACTTGGTGTCCTCCAGGGTTGCAGGGTGTTTTCAAACAAGTGAAGTTAGGATGAATTTAATTTAGCGTGAATCTAATCACTCCAATAATTTTTAAAGCAGATGAAATTTTGGAGAAGTACAGAATTTATTTTGTAGCAGCAACAATTTGGAGTGATCTGGTTTGGAGTGATTCTAAATGTGTGTAGGATCCGTGTTTTCTCATATGAGGTGTTGCGTTTGACGACCGGATTTGTGAAGCCGCTTGACTCAAGATGTCCCCAAAAAACTTTTCAAAAACATGAAAGTCTACAGGGATCAGTAAATTACCCAATTTGGTGGGGATCAAACAATGCAAATGTATGGTAATTTTGAGGGAATTCCCTGATAAACGTGCATTGTTTGGGTTGGTAATGCAAGGACCCCTGGTGTCAACTAGTACTGTGACTTTTGCAAAGCTGTGCAACAAAAACTGGGTGGTGGCAACTCAAAAAAATATTTTCACCCCAAACCTTGGGGAAGATGATCCATTTTGACGAGCATATGTTTCAGATGGGTTGGTTCAACCACCAAGCAGACAAGATATGTGGTACGGGAATACATATACCCCCCATTCTAAAGATTCCCGCCATTAAAGGTGGGATGAATTCATCCCCCAAGATACAGAGTTGATCCACCCTAGCTCATCTGAAATGTAGGAATTGCTAACCTTTCTTTTAAAACGCCAAGTTGTTCAAGCTTTTAGAAAGGTCCTTGAGAGAACCATAGAGATATGAAGGGGTTTGGGGATGGATCTAAAATCTAAAGTACTAACATGCCATTCCAAATGGATTCAAACAAATGAATGGGACCTGTTCTTAAAGGTATTTGGAGGATTATGTTTTGGATGTTTGAGAAGCTTTATTTAACACACATACCACGTGGTGTGAATCAATTGGCCTGGAAACGGAAACAAATCGGGGTTGTCGGGCTGCTTGATTCAGGCTGGTTGGTTGTTTTGCTGCTTCCCCGCCCTTTTTGTTTGGGAAGGAAATTGTGGTGAATTGGGGAAAGGGTGGGATTTTGTACTTGACAAAATGTGAACTTTGACCAATAAAAATCAATAAGAGGTTTCAGAAGGCAACCTGGAAAAACAACAAACATATGTTCGACTTGAGCGTTTTGTGTTTATGGATTCATTAGCCAATACACTATTTTTTTTGATATGTTTTTGTGTGGGATAAAACATAAAACACCGAGTCGCAAAAAAAGTCCTCCCGTCCACCCTGACTCAGGCAAAACTCACACACACTCATTGGCCGCCCTGGGAGGTCCGGCCTGGTTGAGACAGTTGAGCAATGAAAAAAGGGACCCTGATTGGTTAGGCATGGTTAGGCTATATAGGGGATGAAATATATTGGGATCACAATAAACCATTATAAGGATCCCTATTCAACAACCAGGATTCAATGGAAAGTTATAAGTTTTTTAGTTTTTTTTTTCGTGGCTCAGTTGAAATTGGAGTGGGAGCTGAAGCCCGAAGTTTTTTCGGGAACGAGAAAACATATCCCACCTGTGCAAGTTCAGAAAATCATCGATTCAGAAGTGCCAACTGGTGGGGGTATAAGCGTTCGCAGGAGGGTGTCTTGAAAACATGTTGTTGATGTTGTGGTCAAGATTTTTCTTGCGACCAGGATATCTCAGATTGGTTGAAACCACCAACTACGTGGAGGATTATCCCAGTGGATGTAAGTGGCTAATAACCATGGTTAGCAAGTCCCCTAAGTAGGGTTGTTCCTCCTTCAAATGGCCTAAATGGCTTTTGAATAGGGGTTACTGACTACTTACTAAATGGGATGATCCTCCAAGTAAGACCACCAAATTTTGATTATGAAGCCATTCCGCAAATGATTTGGGAGATTCTCGATGAAAAAATAGTACAGGATTTCTTCCTTCAACTGTACCAAAACGTACTGTAGATTGAACATGATACCACCCTTAGATTTTAATATAGATACCCAAAGTATCCGTATTTGAAAGGAGAAACATGTTCCAAACCATCATTTGTTGGTATCTACTCTATGTAAATTTTCAGGGGTGTAAACTAACATGGCAATGGAAAAATCCCTATCTTCACTTCAAAAGGTCTATTTGCCATTGCTACTGTTGATGGAAGATTTCCTGCACCACTTGGAATGTATAAAAAACCTTGTAATTAACGGAATAAAGTACCTATCAACTGGTGCAGGATTTCTCCCATCAACAGTATGTTAGCTTCCTAGAAGGTAAACATGTTGTGGTCCCAAAACTGGTTAGCCAGTCAACCCCGAAAAAACATCGATCGCAAACGCAGCTCCGCCGATCCGTCCACAGACTGCCACGGTCACAGCCAATGCTTTGGCAGATGCAGCAACTCGCAAATGTGTCGCTTGGATGAAAGATTCCTGGTCAAATTATATCGACCTCACACATTTTTTGGGCCCCCAAAAAGTAGCTTTTTGGAAGGTAAATCCCAGGCTATTTCAGAAACATCTGGAGAAATAGTATAATTTGGTCAGAAGATTTCTTATGCAGAGATTTCCGTCAACCAGAGTACCCATCAGAATGTTTAAGGGAGCCATTTGTTTCCAAAATGATAATTTTAGGGTTGGATAGACCCTAAAATTGATGATAAACTGTACATAACTGGAAGGTTACCCGATGGTCCTCTGAATTTCTTGGCTATTTTGAAGAATCCCCAGTAACGCAGCCTCAGGTTGAACATGGTTGTTTCACTGTTTTTGGGGATGATATTCCAGGAAAATCTAAGCAAAAAGAAACAGGGCAGTACAGTGTACACCTCCGGAAACTAACATGCACTCTAAAAATGATGGCTAAAGGAATCTCATCCAACCAAACTCTCGTGTTCTCAGGACTCTTAGACCACCAAATCGCTTAAGAATCACTGTGCTGTGTGTTAGCTTAAACAGCGAGTGACCCACTCGAAGTAAGACGTGTAGTAAGGAACATATGTGTTCCAAGATTGACATTGAAACATGTTGAAGTTGAGCTTAACATTAGCGTGAGAAGAAACCTTTATTGAACCTTTTTTGTTGGCAGGAGTAGTTTAGGATCTGAGAGTTGTCGGATTTCGGTGGATTGTTACACAAAGCTTCTCATTTACTGCCAGGCAGTAGATAGATGTAGATAGAATATATGGAAATACATTATCCCTATAGTTGCTTCGCCCCCCAAGCCCTATATCACAAGGCAGGAATAAATCAGGAATAACACTAGTTTTAGCTGTCCAACAATCAAAAGATGGCTGCAGCATTCACCCATAAAAGTAGCTGATCCATTCGACTATACTCTACTGGATATACTGGATTACTGAATTATTGGAATTTGTGCTTTCTTGTTGCCCGTGATGACCTTCGCCCCAAGCGTCTTTTTGTTAAAACAACAAGACACATCGTCCTATAGGCAGCATTTCATCCGAAGCGGCGCGGTGTTGCTCCTGGTCATAGCTGTTGGGTGTCCCAACAAAAAATCATTCCAAATGAGATGTGGATGGATTTTTGTTGTCCAAGTAGATGGTATGTACAATTCCCATAGTGATTGGCACCTCAATGTAGCTGGTCTATCTGCCAAAGAAACAGGTTTTTTTTTTTGCAAATGATTAGGCAAATACACCAGCCCCATTGAGTGTTTGGGATTGTGGAGCTCTAGATGTTTTTGTTTCAAAGATGTTTGGAGTGTTGGAAAAACTCCGAAAATTTGGGGAGAAATGATGACTTGAAGATTGACTATATTGCCCATATGTTTGCAACTGGGTGTTTCCACCACCAACTAGCCTTTTTGTGGTTGATCATAGTTCCTTACTATAAGCACGTTTTGGGAGGGTTTCCATCCAGTAAACTGACATAGCAATGGATTCTGTAGATGTGTTTCCTGGTGAAAAAGAGGTGGTTTCTATTGCTATGTTGGACTACCATCTTGTAAACCCCAACAGTTGCAACGGGCATAGAGATTGGCATCCAGAGAGCAAAAACAGTTAAACCACTGCCGTTGCGTAGAAGGAATGAGCTTTGCCAGATCTTTCAAACATACCTCACCTCCGATGAGTCGGTGAAGATATGCTCAAAATCATCACAGTTGTTCCTTTTTCAGACACTCAATGTATGGTGTATTTACCTGCATTGACCCCCTACCCAAAAGTAGGCAAATATATACCATATACATTGATATACATTGAGTGTTTGGGTTTGGGATCCTTCAAACTGGCAGGTTGTTGCAGGATGGGTGTTTGACGTCGGGTAGAGAAAGCAGATATTAGTCCCCAATCAGCAGGCAACCTCCAATGGTGAATGTAAAACTGTGGTGAGTTTGAGATCCCAGCATGATTCACCATTCTATAGCGAGCAAATCACCCTTGCACACACCGGAAGTGTTAGCGTTTTAGCTTTCTGTTTCTTTTCAAGGAATTATATGATAATCAATTGCATATATGAATTGCTCAGATGATGTTTAGGGGAATTGAGATACTCATAATTCTAACATTCTTCCTACCCCAAGACATGCTAAGACTACTATGTTTTTCATTTCTTTTGGTTGGCGGCTCAAGCACTCAGCAACACAAAGTATGTCCCCCAAACAGGCAACCATGCTATTTCTTAAGTTTGCCCTGAACAAAAGTTGTTGATTTTGTTGCATGCTGCATGTCTTTTATATGTTTCAAGGACCAAGTATGATTATATATATATATATACATATAT
The DNA here is from genome assembly GCA_000507305.1 of Breviolum minutum Mf 1.05b.01. NCBI lineage: Eukaryota > Dinophyceae > Suessiales > Symbiodiniaceae > Breviolum > Breviolum minutum. The sequence goes on from DF241181.1 coordinate 81,019, forward strand.
AGCTTGAGAACATGAGATTATAGGTGCATGATGTTGTGATTTTGAAACATACAAAAAAATATTTCGGAAGCTCAGAGTTTTGGTGCAATCCATCCAAATATTTCAGGAACAAAAATCAGACCATGTGGTGCAGGCCTTTCGCTCTCAAACATCAAGATATTGGTGGTACATTTAATTTTGCCAGAATAAGTTTACGTAAGATGTGATCCCATGATCTGATCAGATGATCTCCCTCGTTTGTTTTTGACCAAAAAAAAGATCCTGGCATAATCATTAGATTATTGATTATTAATATATTATTTATCTATATGCTATATGCATGATTATTCCCAATGATAATGTTTATCATTGTATCATGTGTATCATATTTGTTGATTAGTTATTATCAGTCCTGATGATGATGATGATGATGATGATGAATATATCCCGTTTGCCATCCTTCGATGCCTATAGTCATCCAGGCTTGATGACCGAATGCTTTGGCGAACGTCGTGGTCCCAAACCCGCAGCGGAGCTGACAGGAAACGGCTGAAAGAAAAACAGTTCGAAGATGCAATATAAGATATGATATAGCCATACTTGGTGGTGGGTTGATTTTTATTTTTTATTAATATATCTATACACAAGATATACCTAACCAGTTGCTAGGTGGCCTTGTTTTTTGATTTAAGATGCTTTATTTGTATCCCGATCCCTGGGGAGATGATCCAATTTGGCCATTATTATTTTTTTTTCCGGATTGAAACCACCAAATTTAGTTTCTGGGCTGTGCTGTATGATGGGCAAAGGAGCACAAGGAGCACTGACCTAAGTGTCATCGGCGGGTGCCCCCATGGACGTAGGGCCTGCCGTCGGTTCTGCACCGGCGAGTCGGATGGCCATCGAGCAGCGGAGATCAATGCGAACAGTGAATTGGGGAAGCTACCTGGTGGCAGACTGATGGAGAGAGCGCTCGGAGAAGACATACGAAGGTCGCAGTGGTAGAGAAGGGAGGCTGGGACCTCAGCCCTGGCGGGCTCCCCCACCTGGGCGGGCACCGTCTGGGGGTTGGAGGAGAGGAAGAAGCTGGCGGAGAACGTGTCCCGAGCTCGTCCGACACAAATGTCTTGGAGGTGGCAAAATACGCTGCGCAGCACCTAACCTACGGCCAGGAATGCGATGCACCAGGTGCAACTGTGGGTGTCGCATTTCACCTCCCAGACAGTTCGTAGGTGTGAGTTTGGACCAAGTCATATGGCACCTGGCATATGTTAGGGTACCAAGCCATTGATGAATCATTTAGCTAAGTTTCTGAAACATCCCTCTGGGCAAATTACTTTGTATTCTTAAACCTGAGTTAAGGAAATTTTGGGACCTTACTTTTTCACCACCATTTCGGATCGACCTCGGTGGTTGAGTCACTTTGCCCAGATCCCTGTTTCGTTTGAATGTACCAGAGGCAGCCTCTCCAATCTCGCCATATGCATATAGTGAGGTGCCTATCGTTTACTGCCACTTGCTACTTGGGGTCTTCAGATACGAGGCCTTGCCCTGGATGACTTGTGGTTGGTGTGGTTCAACGTCATCGGAATATACAACATGTTTTTTTCAATAGATACAAACACATTACATGATGTCTTACATTATACCATATTATATTACATCATGATGTCTTGCATTATATGATGTTATCATTTATCATTACACTATGTTGATTATCATAGCTTATGGTTGTGTAGAACATGTTATAGTTTTGTATCACATGTTTCTCTTTGTAACAATCTTGTTTTTTCTTGATCTAAAACAAATACAGTAACATTTTGTTTGTCAGGAGATTTACCAGCTATGGGCTGATTGGAATCCTTGTCATCATCCGCTGCATCCCAACCGCAAAGGTTTCAAACCATCGATGATGTGTAGAATGTGCAGCATGCCATTGCATACGATGTGTTATGATATATGATACATGTGTTTTTTGTGATAGATACCGTTTGGTACTGTACAGCATGTATATGATATAAGCTGGCAATCACCTCTTTCAGAAAGGAAATGCATCTCTAGCTACGAAACAAGTATGTTAGATTACGGTCACAATTGTACAGTACTGTGTATGAAACGAATCTTGCACACTACTTGAAACACTGTAAAAACTGAAGTGTTGTCAATATCAACTGGTGCAGGTGCAGTGTCCTTCCATCAACAGTAACTGGTTCTTGGTGTTGTTATAAGAAAGTGCGCCTGCGGTATAGGCCTACAGTGAGTTTTAGGCACCTGTGGATTGTCATCCATACACATGTACAGGCATGGGATTCATGTGCTACCGCAGGGCGCCCTTGAGTGGTTCAAAAGTGAGTTTGGTAGCGGAGCGGGTTCACACCTGCTCAGCTGCTTTCGGTCGACCTTCGAGACCTCGCTTGCTTGGCTGCTACCTCCAACCGAGGTTGCCTCGTGAGCGGGGCTCACACGAGCACTACGATCCAGGGGCTTTCAACCAGGTCTTTGACGAGACCTTCTACCTTGGCATCACGGCGATCTTTAAGGACCTTGCCGTGTACCTGGTGGTGATCATCCTTGGAACTTCTGCTGTGACATCCTACTTGCCTGTGGCCTTTGCAGTGATCCTTCCGGACGAGACCTACTACCTGGAAGAGATGCATCAGCCACCCACGAATGCCGGGGCCCTGCCGCTGCAGGAGTACCGGCGGGACGTGCCGCCAGGTTGGAATCCAGGCGATCCTGCCTACCCACTGAAGACGTACTTTGAGAAGCTGCGCCTATGGTACAGGGTTTGCAGCGTTGAAGACGAACTGGTGGGCCCGCTTATTGCGGGGAGACTTTACGGCCGGGCAGCGAAGATTGCAATGTCTTTGAGGGTGCCACGTCCTGACGGCACCTACGACATCGGAGACTCAGCCCTGGTGAGGTTGTCAGTGGAAGAGGTGAGAGACCCAACCACAGGGGTCATCATCCAGCAAGCTATACCCTCCGGGGTGCAATTCCTGACAACTGCCTTGAGAGCCGCCTTCGGCCAGCAGGATCAGGACCTGGCCACTCAGAGCCTGGATAAGTTCTTCGGGTTGGTTCGCGGCAAGATGACGTTGCCGGAGTACAGCGTGGAGTTTGAGACACGTCTTGATGAGGCGACGGATCGTGCAGGTCTTCAGCTGAACGACGTGGCGAAGTTCTACCTGTTCTTCAAGCACAGCGGCTTGCCGGTGAAGGTGGTGGACGACATCAAGCTGCAGATTGGTGGTGACTATCAGCGGTTTGCTGAAGCGAGACAGCTGGCCTTGAGGTTGTCACCTAACAGGATGGAACACGATCAAGCTGATGTCTTCCACGCCCAGTCGTACTATGAGAATGAAGAGACCTATGGCGACGACTATGACTACGATGGATGGTACGACTACCACCAGAATGATGAGGAGACCTGGGACTACTACATGGACGAGTCCGACGGCTACTGGTGGTATGATGATGGTGGAGAATGGCAAGGCTGGAACGATTGGAGTGACTACTGGACAGAAGATGCAGAACCCAATCCAGCAGAAGAATCCACCACAGCTGCAGCAGATCAAGGACAACAACAACAAGATGCAACCACCGAGGCGACTGAAGAGTTCTACGGCAACAAAGGCAAAGGTGGTTCCTTCAATGATGGCTGCTTCACTTGTGGCAGCAAATGGCATCGAGCTGCAGACTGTCCAATGGGTTCCGGTGGAAAAGGAAAAGGGAAAGGCTATCCATCGTCTGGCAAGTCGAGCTACAAGGGCTATGGCAAGCGATGGAACTACTACCCGAAGGGCAAAGGAAAGAGCAAGTCGAAGGGCAAGTACCGCCCTAAAGGAAAAGGGAAAGGCAAGAAAGGATATGGCAAATGGCATGGATGGACGTCATCTACACGTGGCGGCTTGGACATCGCGGAGGGCATCCCTGACTCTTCGACGAGAACTTCGAGATCCCAGGAGTTCAACATCGCCACACCGCCGGAGGCCGAGATCATTGCCTTCGGAAGAAACACTGCGAGTTCATCAGAGAGCGAGGTGATGAAGCAAGAGGACAAATCACACGTGGCTGCATTCAGTTTCGCCTTCAACTACCACTACCAGGAGATGGCCGAGTACTTTGCAGTTCGCGGTGAGAAACGCCGTGGCCTCATCATCGATCCCGGTGCTGCTTCAGGACTGATTGGTTCTGAGACACTCCGTGACTTGATTCAGCACTGTGTGAAATCAAGAGGAAAAGATGATGAGTTGGCCATCAACAGGAGCAAGACTTCACCTGTTTCAGGAATCAGTGGAGTCAGCGACCAGACACTCGGCGAGATCACAGTTCCTTTGACGTCTGGTGGTCACCAGATCAGCTTTACTGGTGAAGTGCTTGGAGGTGAAGGCAGTCTATGCCCGGCGTTGGTCGGGAACCCCTCGCTTCGAAAGATGAACGCCACCATCTTCGCCAACTACTTCGACAATGGAGATGGACTACTGGTAGCAGATTCTCGAGGCGATGATGGCGATGGTCAAGTCAAGATGTTCAGGTTGCTCTTGACCGATTCTGGTCACTATGTGCTGGCCACGGACTTCGATGACGCAACCAGAGTACAGGAGAAGACCAAGAAGGAGATCACCCTGTTTTGCAACAAGGTAGCAAGAGAGAGTGTCCGAAGATGGCAAGATGTCTGTCCTCGGGTCAAGCATTGTTTCCTCTCGTCTTCTACGTCTACAAGGTTGATGACACAGACAGAAGGCGACCGGGGTGAACATAGTGATGGTTGCAAACATGGCTGTGAGCACTTCGAGACGGAGGACAACAATGGCAAGGAGATTGAAGAGCCCAAGATGAAGGAAGTTCACTTTGAGATGGACGAGAAGGAGACCGAGGCGAAGGACATCAAGGACTTGACTGAGAACGAGAACGGACACGATCTCGACAACAAGGTGTCGGAGGCACCACACGACATGATGCACAACGAGACCCTTGACAACCACGACAACGGCACTGAGATTGAGCGACCCTGCGGTGAGAAGGCCATTTTGGCCGCAACTACATATGATGAGTTTCCTCCGTATCGTGAAGACCAACTACCAGAAGGCGTAGACGTGAAGAAGCTCAACAAAAGATATCAGGCAATTCCGGAGGAGTACTACAGTAAGAGTGGACTGCGGCCCATCACACCATCAAATTTCCATCGATGGTTTGGCATGGCTCGGAAGCGTGGACTCAAGTGGCATTTCTGGGAAGTTTTCAGCGGCAGTGGTAGACTGTCTCTGACGTTGCTGTTGGCAGGACTTTCGGTTGGATTCCCAGTCGACATGCGGTACGGCTGGAACGTCAATGACATGAAGCACCAGGAGATGTTGACAATGGCCAGAGATGAGTTTTGCCCTGGTGTCATGTTCATGGCTCCAGACTGTGCCCCATGGTCACTGTCGTCTTCGGCCAAAGACCCTGAGGTTCGCCACTTGGAGCGTCTACGAGATCGACCAGCTCTACTATGGGTACAACAGAGCTGCGAGGAGCAGTCACGACATGGACGAGGCTACTCGGTAGAACAACCGCTGGGAAGCGCTATGTGGAACCCCACAACGGAATCACCGTTGAGACTGGAAAAGATCCCTGATCATCGAACCAAACAACGATGTGATCAGTGTATGCACGATGCCCGAGATGAACATGGAGCACCTGTGCAGAAGGCAACAGCCCTGGGGTCCAACGTCAAGTATAAGAAGACAGCGCTTCGATGTTCCGGACACAATGGACAGCAACACTCACACCTACAAGGCAAGGCTTCGAATGGTTTGAACAAGACTGCGATGGCTGCAGTCTATCCGAAAACTATGTGCAACCGTATGAGGTCGGACATTGTGGACTTCTTGGAGCGACGTGGTCTACTTCGCATCAAAGCCTGGCCTGCAGACCTGGTGTGGTTCACCTACACCCATCTCTATGAGTGTGTCCGATGTCAACTTGGAAGGTCATGCCCAAAAGGAATTGAGCATAGCTTGATTCCAGGACAATGCCGACATGGCAGGTATGCACCAGGCACCAACCCTCGACAAGTCGCTGCCGACGCCAAGAAGAGTCCAGTGGAACTATGGAAGAAGGAAGCTGACAAGGACGTACTGGATCAGATCGAACTTGACAACAAGACGGAGATCGAGCTCAGCATCCACGACTCGCATTACCTCAAGAAGTTGCTCTTGGAGACCGTCAACAACACCCTTGGCATCTTCAGCGAAGCTTCAAGGAGGAAGATCAACTACGAGCACTGGGTTGACAATGCTACCTCGATAGCGCTGTTCAAACAGCTACTTTCTCCCCTACTACAAGTTCATGGAGTGAAGGTATCCTTGAGGCCATTCAACAAATCGCCTCCAGATCCTCACGTGGCCTTGAGCTCAGGCTATCTTCGCCTTCCGATCATTGGACACGTGAAGGAGTGGAAGATTGGACCCATCGAANACGTACTGGATCAGATCGAACTTGACAACAAGACGGAGATCGAGCTCAGCATCCACGACTCGCATTACCTCAAGAAGTTGCTCTTGGAGACCGTCAACAACACCCTTGGCATCTTCAGCGAAGCTTCAAGGAGGAAGATCAACTACGAGCACTGGGTTGACAATGCTACCTCGATAGCGCTGTTCAAACAGCTACTTTCTCCCCTACTACAAGTTCATGGAGTGAAGGTATCCTTGAGGCCATTCAACAAATCGCCTCCAGATCCTCACGTGGCCTTGAGCTCAGGCTATCTTCGCCTTCCGATCATTGGACACGTGAAGGAGTGGAAGATTGGACCCATCGAAGATTTACGGGAGATGAGCTTCAACCAGATCAACGAGGCGATCGATGTCGATGACTGGATGGTCGTGGTGTACGGCACGGATGTTGGAGCCGTACCTGCTCCTTCTACTCCCGCAAGGAGACCAAGGGCTATTCAAGAACAACCACCTCTACCACCTCGAGTCGACGATGCTGCACTACTTCCAGATATCCTGGAACGACCCAAAGATCCTCGAGAAGACGAAGTTATGGAGGACAAGGCCTACGAAGAGTTCGAATCACGAGACCGAGAAGAGCTGGCACCGATCAAGCCCAACTACAACCTGAGAAGAGTACTTGAACGACTACCAAAACTACTGGAAGCTGGCGATGAAACCAAGGCGAAGCAGTTGTTGGTTGGTCTGCATGAGAGGTTGTGGCATACACCCATCATGGACTTCACAAACCTCCTGAGGAGAGCAGGAATGCCGGAAGAAATACTGAAGTTGGCAGGAGAAGCAGTCCAAGGATGCGTGGTGTGCCGCAAGTTCGTCAGGCTGCCCAATCGACCTCAGCTTCGAGCCAAAGGTGCAGTGGCTTTGAACGATGAGATCCAGCTCGATATCTTCCACTGGGAAGGACATCGTTTTCTACTTGTGGTGGACGTCGCTACCCGCTACAAAGCTGTGAGCATCATCGAAGGCCAGGAGTCCGAGCAGCTGTTGGAATGTCTCTTCACAATTTGGATCCGGATTTTTGGTCCGCCGAACCGTGTGGTGATGGACCAACAGATGAGCCTCATGGGCCACGAGACCGCAGCAGAGTTTGAGCGGCTTGGAATGACTCGATGTCCCAGAGGGACGACACATGGTCACGGGGCTCAGCAGCACACAGGTACTGGTTTGGTGGAGCGCCACACACAGCTCATGAAGCTCACTATGTTCAAACTACGTGCAGAACTTCAGCGCCAGGGCATCAGTCACGAACCTCAAGAACTGTGTCAAGAGAGCTGCATGGCACAGAACGTGACACTTAACTATGGTGGAGCCACACCGTGCATGTCGGTGTTCGGCATACTTCCTCGAGGTTTTTACGACCCGGAAAGCGCTGGAGTGTTAAGCTACACTGGCTCGGTGGAGACGGACGTGACCCCGTTTGAACGTGCCATTCGCATCCGACAGACAGCGTTGGCACAAACACACCAAGCAGTTATCGAGGACAGGCTGGCAAGAGCGAATCGGACAAGACCTCACCAACTCAACCTAGGTGAGCTCATTGCTGGCACTTCGGAAGTCGAGTTCTATCGTGAAGTACAAGGAGATCCAGGATGGCGTGGTCCAGCATTACTCCTGCGTCTTGATGCTGATGATGGCGTAGCTGTGGTGCAGTATCAGGGGAAGCCATATCTGATTTCTCTACGGTTTCTTCGACCATACCGTGGAATCTTTCACATGACCGTCAACAAGGAGGAGCCTGAGGAGAATCTTTTCAAGCTCATGAAGGTGACGGAATCCATGGCCGACTACAAGATCCACATCTATGGTTGGCTGATGAAGAGCTCTACGAAGACATGGTTCAAGGTGCCGAAGAACAACGATTTCGCCAACAAGGTTATGATTTGGGCAGAAGAAGTCTCAAAAGCAATGACGAAGAGGACGTTGCACGGCATCATGATGGGCAAGGCAATGAGGAACTTCAAACCACCCAACAATACTACTGGAACGTTGGTGGTATGGCTGAGCGGTGGACGATCTTACTCTGTTCAGGAACACAAGAACTCCAACCACCTACAGATGAAGAAGATCAGCAACTATGCTCGCGAAGACATTTGCATGATCTATTTCTACTACTACAACATGGACTATGTGGAGGACACGGTTGAGAACAAGTTGGAGAAGACTATCAATGGAACGCCGAAGAAGAACAATGAGGAAGAACCAAGGATGGACGTCGACCAAAGCCAAAAGAGAGACGGTCCAGAGACAAGGACTGTAATCATTGGTCCAGAGAAGAAGAAGCAGAAGATCGTCTACGTGAAGGCCGAGCTGGAGTTTCTTCGACACTGGTATCAGGAGACGGTTCACAAGAACATGGTGATGTTGGACTTCCCTATGGAATGGAAACAAGGCTATGATCTGACCTTATCAACTACCAGAGCCTTCCTCATGCAAAAGTACGACCACTACAGGAACAACCGTCCGATGCTGTTCACCATGGACTACAAGGTGACGACTATGGCGATGGCGTGCTTGAGAACGGCACGAATCTACAAGGTTGACGATGAGACGTGCAACATCGCCGATGAGGACATCACTCCAGAAATGTGGCCTGAAGTGGATGCAGCAGACCTAGCAGAGGTGAAGCAGTTCGTGGACGAGAAGGCGTTCAAGAAATTGCACAGGAGCCAATTCACCAGCGATATGGTGGTGGTGGACGCACGTTGGGTCAGGAAACGTAAAAGATACCCTGACAAATCCATCAAAATCAAAAGCAGGTTGTGCGCCAGAGGCTTCCTTGATCAACAGAAGGGCGAGTTGACAACTC